>VXAK01001463.1:269318-301523 GCA_013399435.1 Arenaria interpres | reverse complement strand
CCATTGGCCCTCTTGGCGACAAGGGCATATTGCTGGCTCATGGATAGTTTACTATCCACCAGGACCCCCCCAGATCCTTCTTCTCAGAAGTGCTTTCCAGCAGGTCCACCCTTAACCTATATTGGTGTCTGGTATTCTTTCTGCCCAGGTGCAGGACCCTACACTTGCCTTTATTGAACCTCCTGAGGTTCTTCTCTGACAAGCTCTCCAGCCTGTCCAGGTCACGCTGCCCTCCCAGTTGGGTATCAGCGAACTTGCTGAGGATACGCTCTGTCCCCTTGTCCAGGTCAGTGATGAATATGTTGAACAAAACTGGACCAAATATTGACCCCTGGGGGACTCCGCTGGTTACAGGCCTCCAACTTGACCCTGCTCCATTAGTCACAATCCTCTGAGTCCTGTCACACAGCCAGCTCTCAATCCACCTCACTGCCCCCTCATCTAGCCCACACTTTCCTAATGAGGATGTTATGGGAGACAGTTTCAAAAGCCTTGCTGCAGTCAAGGTAGATGACATCTGCTGCTCTCTCCTCATCCAGCCATCCAGTCATAGAAGGCTATCAGATTGGTCAAGCATGATTTACCCATGGTAAATCCATGTTGACCACTTCCAATAACTTCCTGGTCTTCAACGTGTTTGGAGATGACATGCAGAACAAGTCACTCCATTACCTTCCCAGGGACAGAGGTGAGACTAATCAGCCTGTAGTTCCCTGGGTCCTCCTTCTTGCCCTTTTTTATAGACTGGAGTGATATTTGCCTTTCTCCCGTCCTCAGGCACCTCTCCTGTTCTCCATGACCTTTTGAAGATGATAGAGAGTGGCCCAGCAATAACATCTGCTAGTTCTCTCAGCGCTTGCGGGTGCGTCCCATCAGGGCCCATGGACTCATGGATGTCTAGTTTGGCCAAGTGGTCTCTAATCCAGGCATCCTCTACAGAGGGAAAATCTTCCTCTCTCCAGAGGCACTGAGGCTCCTCTGGAGTACCAGCAGGTTGTCCCACAAGCAGATGGCATGAGTCTGTGGCACAGGTATATCAGTGTGTCAGCAAATGCCTCAGCTTTCCCCCCTGGCAGTGCTAATGCAGGTCTCCAGGTGGCGATTAGACATCTATGCACTGGGGGAATGGCACCAGCCATGTCCATCAGGAGATCTTTATATCTTGTCCTGCCTTGTGCCCAGCCACCTGGTGCCTCCTCAAGTCCTTCCTCAGACCTCAGTTGACTCGCACCTCTCCCGTTTGGAGAGGAGCCCTCCAGCTCACAGAGGACTGTATCCTTGCAGGCCTGATAGATGGGCTGGTGCACCCTAGGTCTGTACAGCTGGTGCAGCCGCTGAGAGCTCCTAGTGCTCCCTCACGTGTTGGCCCAGATCAGTCTATGTCTGTGATGAGGGAGAACCATTAAAAATCAAGGGTTTCAGTCATGATGAATAGGGAAGACTTCTCTAATTTCTACTTCTTCCCCCCAAGGGAATGAATAGTTGCTGAAAGAAGCTGTGTTCCCTTTAGCAAGTAGAGAGATGCAGGAATTCATCTCTCTTCTTGACTTTTTTTTTATTGCCACTGGAGTTGCATATCTGTAACTTGCTATCTAAACATAAATCTGTCAAGAACAAGTGCTGCCATTGCCCTTGAGCAACAGTACAGAACTAATCTGCCAACAAACTTTGGAACTGTAAAGCTTTGGTCATACTAAACATCAAAGCCATCCCTTCCTCATCTCCTTCACTATGACCACAGACTGGGAGCAGGCGTTATCATACTTTTGAGAGGCACAAAAGGGTCAGATCTGCACTGCCCGTCCGGACTGTCAGTGCGCGCATGGGACCTGGACCTGAACCTGCCCTGCTTCACCCCACCACATGTGCAGGTTGGGACAAGCCATCTGACGCTGTGCTAAGGCTGCTCTGGCTGCTTGCTGTCCTTCAGAGTGGACCTGCAGGGAGCTAAGCCATTGACATCTGTCTCTGGTCCACGTCCATTTTGCTGAGGTGTCTTTCAGTCCCTTCTCTATTGACCAGCTGGGGCCTGCTGAACACTGAGGAACAGTGTGATCTTGCGGGTGGCATCTGAGAGCAAGGAAGGTCTGACGTATGAGGCACAGAGCCTACAGCCCTGCTTACCCTGGGAAGTTGAAAGACAGATGTTAAGATGTTAGTTGTAATGATAAACCATCTTAAGCTCAGAGGAGGGAGAAGTCATCTGGGGAGAGAGGGAGTTGTGGGACAGACAGGTAAGAGCTGGGACTTCAAGAAAGCTAGGGATATCTTTCAGGGACTGTCCAAGGAGGCCAGAAGAAAAGATGTGAAGTGAGGGAGAGAGATAAGTGCCTCGGGGAGAAGCGTTTGACCACCCACAGCTGAGCCCCGGTCGCTTCCCAAGGTCACCTGCAGCTGTGACTGCTGCACCATGCATGGTTCAGCAGCTCCTGCCTGCACCCTTGCCCATGTCACCGTGCTCCCCAAAGCTGACTCAGCCTGGAGCTGCTCCAGGGAGCTTACTCATGAACTGGTGCACGTGTCTGGTGGCCCTCATCCACAGGGCACCATCCCTACCACTGCAGCATCATGCTAATGTGTAACTGGTGACCCATGAGCTGGCACATCATGGCCCATCATGTAACGGTCAGAAGAGCCTTGCAGTTGGGCTGCATGTGAGACCTGTTTGGTTCAGCTTTCTTCTCTGTCCCTTTCTCTCTGTTAACACAGAGACTCTCCCCATGCTTTTTCTCTAACCGCAACATAACCCTTTTCCCTGGAACATCCTGTGGGTACTTCTGGGGTAATAACGGGAAGATGCTTGCCCTACACAATGCTTGCTGTCACCTGAGCAGCTGCTCACCGCTCTGTGGTGCCTCTTGCCACTCTTGTCTACAGAGCAGCTCCAAGGAGAGTCTCTGAAAGTAGCATCCAGCCCATTTAGGTCTTCCTGCCAGCTGGTGCTTCTAGCAGGTGAGAAGTAAGGAGGCAGGCAGAGGAGGAAAGGAGGGGTTTGCTTGGCTGCTTGAAGACCCAGGCCAAAACCAGAGCTGGAATGCTGATGTTTCACGTGCCTGGTTAAAGCAAAGTGAAGAGTAAATACGCGTGTAAAGCCTTTATTTTTTCCATTCATCACAATGCACTTTTTGTTTCTGACCTTAGCCTCAAGAATGGTGCCAGACATGTTCTGTGATTTCTCCCCTTTTCCCCTCCAGATGTCCAAATGGATTCTTCGGACAGAGATGTTTGGAGAAACTGCCTTTGCGATTGTACATGCCAGATCCTAAGCAAAGTATGTTTGAAGACAAAAAATGCACCACACTACTTAAAACCTCCTGGGTACAGCGGTGGATGTAGAGTGGTCTAGTCAGGGATGGCTCTTTGGCTAGGGCTTAGGGATGCAGGTAAGGGTGAAAGCTGAGAGCAGACGGATAGGAGCCATGAAAGGGATCAGAAGGGGCCTCAGTTCGTTCTGTTTGGGTGTCATTTTGCTATCTTGTTTCTCTCTTTCTGGTTTTCTTTCTTCCGGTAGGTGTCCGATCGAATTCACGGGAGACCGATGTCAGCATTTCGCAATGGTCAGCTTCTCCAGTATGTCTCTTTCTACTTCTCTCTCTCCCTGGTTATTGTAGCTCTGTGTTGTGTCCTTAAAGCAGGTTCTTCTGTTCTCCAAGAGCCCTCTTCCTGTCTTGTGCGCTCCCAGCTCTGCTTGGCCGTAAGAGGAGCTGCGATCGTGTCCAAGAGGAGAATCGGGGCTCTTGTTATCTCCCCATTTTTTAGAATGGGTTCTTCTTTCATTTCTGGTTGAACTTAATGTTGCTTGCTCTTTTCATGCAAAATGCAAAGAAGGCACAAGGTTATGTGGTGTGCTGTGTGAGAACACTCTGTGTGATAAGCTGTATCTCTAGCATTGCTGGCTCAAAACAGGCTGTGTTGTGCAGTGCAAGAGATGAACATTTTCCCACGACTCTTGCGAAGGGGTGTGTGAGTCTCTCTGTACCAACTGAGGAAATCACAGCGAGGGCTGTCATGAGAATTCCCCCAAGGTGAGGTTGTGTTTCCGTTTCCAGAAGCTAAACCAAGCATCAGCTGCTGTTCAGGTGAGATGGTTGAAGGCTCGCTTGGAGTCAGATCCTGGAGCATGCCCAGAGGGCTGGAGAGGGCACACCTGCACGCCTGGAGCTCCAGAGGTCACACTGGTGACTGGCACTGCCTCACGGCTTCCCACGCCTCAGCATCACACCGTATATGGACTAGATCTGCTGACTGGGCATCTCAGACTATGTTCCTCCTGGACACAGAGATGTTCCTGTCTTCCCTAGGGGGTTGGACAGCCTTGCATATAGGGTTGTGCCTAACTACAGTAACCAGTCCTTTAACCTCTTATGCAGTGGGCGTAAATACCTTAGAGTCCTTGCACTTAGTGCTTCCCAGTTTCTAGTTCCTACAGGCTCTAGGGCTCCAGAGATGCCTTGCTTATAGATGTCATTAGCTTGCTTTGTTCAAGGCAGATAATTTTTCTGGCTGTGTATTCAGACAGTGTCCCAGCAGTGGGATCCTGGTCTGGGTAAGGACTTGAAGGAGGCACAGTTACAGTGCAAGACATTGGCCACAATGACCCTCTGTGACCCATCCTGCTTCCACACTGGCCGTTTGGACCACCACAAATGGTGCAAAATGCACAAAATGGCTTTTTAAAAAGAGCCACAAGAGAAGCTTTGATTAGTGGCAACCAGATGAGAAATGCCTCTGTTTGATGACTCCTTGATTGCCAGTACTCCCTCTCCCACCACTCTGTGAGAAATCCTGCAGTTCTCATCCTGAACTGGCAGTAGCAGGAGTCTCATTAACACGTGCTAATAGCTGGCAAGTGCTGGCGTTGGACTCCCTTCTACAGAGTATACAGACAAGATGCAAATGGGCTTTGTGGGGCCCCTGGGACAGCTTCATGTTTTTACATTGCCTTTTGTTCCAAATTGGCTTCCAAAGTTGAAACATCCATTGATTCATTCTTTCAGACTAAAACATCCAAGTAAGCTCTTTTAAAATGGCAAAACAAAATGTTCTGTTTTGATCTTTAACCTGATGCAAAAGGATTTCCTTTCTGCTTTTCAGCCCAGGGTGTCAGGGACCCTGGCTGCAGGCAGCAGTGGGATGTTCCCCAATGAAGCCGATTTCCCACGTTTCATGAGGTGGTGTCCAACAGATGTAAGCGTTATTGTTACCATCCTGCAAAAAGTGATTTTCACAGTGGTGAAAATCAGTTTTATGTCACGAAAATGCCTTTTCAGAACATTAATGGCAAGAGTAAACAGAGTGTATTTTTTCCACTGCTTGCAGAATCCAGCTTTTTATAGGAACAAGGTTTAACTTTAACCAACTTTAAAACCGACTCATGTACATTCCCTTACCTCAATTCTGCTTTAACCACAGGATAGTAAGGTAAAAAGAGCTTAACAATCCAGGTTACCTGTCTAAACTTGGATAAAAATCATCTAAGAAGATGATTCATGGGTGTTTATAGCTGTTTTCACTTTCAGGTCACAGTTGGCGAACATGGTAGCAGCAATGCTGGAGAAAAGCATGCACTGAACTTGCTGTTCTGTGTAGGAAAGGCATTTCACTTGAGTCTGGACTGTGCAAATGCTTACTTTATTCAATAATTAGGGCACAGTAGAAGTTGCTGTTGCTCTATAATTCATTCAGTGCTTCATCCCATATGGGTTCTGACAGGTCAAAAGCTGAAACAGATTTAATGAGGTTCAGGCATTTCCACTGGAAATAAAATAGCTCTGTCCTGATTCATCTTTTGAGAACGTTGCCAGCACTTGACAGATATTTAAACAGTAAATAATGACACCTACACTGCTGTTGTTTTAAATGCACTTGAGGTATTTTAAGTTTTCAGGCCTAAATCAGAGGCTTCTGATCCTTTAACATAAATATTAAATATTATAATATGACTTTCAGTAGGTATATCCCAGGGCTGAACGAGACTCCCTGCAGAGCGAACTAAATTTAAGATGCTATTCTGAAAAGGTACTTTGCTGAATTTGGGCCGGAGATGGAGATGGTGCAGCATCCCAGAATCATGCCAGGTGTTGTTTATCTGCCTTCTGAGAGCAGCTTCCTATCTCGTTGGTTTAACCTGTATTCAGTTTTTGCTCAGGTAAAACTCCCCATGTTCTGTAGGAGTTCAGGCTATTCTTGCCTATTTGACAGGTAGCTCTAGAGGTTTGGTGACACATGTGACGTTTCTTTATGTTACTGTGGCAACCATATGACCAAGTGCCAACTGCCAGACATTCTGGGTATATACCCTAATGCTTGAAAATTAAGACAAAATGTTAAAGATGGAGGGGGGTTCTATGCCATTCTCACACTGTTTCTATTTTCTGACAGATTGGTACAGAGGAACTCACTAGGAATTGTATTATTGGGCTAGCTCGGAGACCTCGCAGTCTGTCCCGGCTCAGCCCTTTTTTGTATGAATAGCGTTTGCTTTTGGTAGGAATTTGCAACAGCAGAATTCAGGCAAGTATCTCAGCGGTTGTTTCCTACCTGCCTATAAGGAGTTTACATTTTATTTTCCTTGTATTATAATGCAAATGTAATGGAAAATGTGCTGAGATACTGGAGGAAAAAAAGCAAAGCATGCTAAACCAGCTACTTACCTCAGAAAATGGACACACAGTGCAAACAGAGAACTTTGCTGTGGCCTGGAAAGGTGACACTTCTGTGGTACCTGACTGTGTCAGCTCTCTAAGCCTGCCTTCACGCTAAGCCTGCATTAGTCTATGTCACCCTGATGGTCTGTTTTCTAGCAGGGCTCACACCGTAATGGGATCTAAGGCAGCATGTTTATTTTGCACAGCAGTGGCTAGGTATCTGTAGACAGTTGGCTACCACCAGTTGGCAAATGGGCATTCACCTGCCAAGTAGCAGCGACACAGATGAGGGCCTTTGAGACACTGACACATACTAATCCCACATCCAGTGAGTGTGGTCAAAGTCTTACAGGGAAACTTCAAAGCTTTGTCCTGTGTATCCCAGGTCAGTTTTAGGACAGTATGACAGGTGGCTTTCTCACATTCATCAAAACAGAAAACCTACCAGAAGGAGAGATGTCAGAGCAAACAACTGCCTGTTAATTAAGGTTAAAGCAGTTGAAAGGTACATCTCTGAGAAGAGAAAGATATTCTGACTTAAGATATGCTGACTTAGGCCTGTTTAGATCCCTTTTGTCTGTGAAATCTCAGATCTCAGTCTCTGTGCACACTCCTCCATCCACCTATAAGAAATTAGGTGATGGATCAAGGTTAGAAGATCGTGTTGTCTAGGCTATAACTAGCCTGTAAGAGGAAAGCCTTATAGAGGCTGTACAATATAACTGAGGGACATTAAAGAAACATTTGAAGCAGTTTTAATTTAGACTGAAGGAGAATTAATGGCAGTGAACAGAAGGGACAGTGATCGTCTGCAATTACTATATAAAACAGAAGAATGTCCTGGTAGATGAGAATATAGAGAATTATTTCCGTGGATGATGAGTCATTAAATCATCTTACTAAAGTATTTTTCACATCAAGGTCTTCATATTTCTGTGTATCCATATTATGATAGTTGCAGATATATTTAATATATATACTGCATTGTACATACGATGGTAAAGTCATATCATCTGCTAGTTTCACTAGTTAGATCTTGCAGTTATGAAGTAGCTCAAATGAAACCAGAGGGCTGGAAGGTCTTAATACCAAAATGTGACGTAAAGCAGGAATCCTCCCTGACCCTGGCCACAGGGAAGGCAGCATGCAGACAAGGAGTACCCTGCCATACTGGCAGTCTGTGTTCACGTCATCAACTTTTCTTCTGACCTCTGTTCTCCCTGCCCGACTCTTTGCAGCAATAGTACAGCCAGACCCTCATTATTTTTTTCACTGGACTTTTAGATATCTGTGTTAGAGGTCTGAGTCTAAATTCATCAAGGTTCCCTTCATAGTCACTGCAGAGGGTTGGGCACCCAAGGATGTGCATTTGGCTAATTGAACTCCAGTGCTGCCATCAGGATGAGGCGTCTCATCCACCAGAGGTGCTGAGGGTGATGAGTACAAACTCATAGGTTTAGCTGTCAGATGTCCCTCCCCGGAGCTCTAGCGCAGGTTCCTGCAGAGTCACAGATTACAGGTGTCTCTATTCTAATGGGAACAGAAGTTTAACACATCAAACTGTTGACCCATGGCCTGAATGAATCCCTAGCATTAGTACCCAGGGACCATTTTGCCTTTGCAGTCAGATCTTCATCTCTGCTGGTACACATGGGTGAAAAATCCAGCAATATCACAAAAGAGTCAGGAGAGCTTGTAGTGGGTACTGTAGACTCACCCAATTGACAGCTCTTTCCTGGGTCCAGCTTCATAGGCACAACTATGTCTTGCAGCTCTTTCTAGAAGACAGAGGCATGTCCAAAGTCATCCTTGCTTTTAAGAAACTTTTTTTGTTAAGCTATGCTGGCATCTGTGTTTCATAGCTGCCTGTTCTACATCAGATCAAGATCTCTCTCTATCTTCTCTCTTCTACAAGAAGCTTTTCAGGTCTTTATAAAACCCTGTTGGAAGTTTACTAATAAATTGCCAGGCTGGCTGGTTGTAAAGGTGTTGTAACACACGTTGGCAGCTACTTCACTCCTGGTGGAGCCGAGATACTGAAGATTAAACATCCTAAGATGGAATTCCTAAGAGGAATACCTTACCTAAGTCTGCATATTTGGATTCTTTCCACTTGCAATTTATGGAACAATTTCAAAATTTGGGATGAAGTTTTATGTTTATGTTTGTCTCTTTTCTGTAGAATATGAAATTTCATCTTAATTTTGCTATTTATTCATCTTCCAAAATAATAGTCACTGATCTGGAGGACAAATGTCATACCATTCATCTTCTTGTTTAGTGAAATATTTTCATTTTCTACTTTGTGACCTAATTAAAGTTGAAGTCTGTAGCCTGCCTATAAACATCCCGGAATAGAGCTGACATTCATATACAATATAATCTAGCATGTTCTCCATTTTTACCCCATATTGCATTCTTGTTTTCTTTACAAATTGAGTTTTAATTCATAGTTGGGGTCTTCCCACTGGTCTGTTTTGGAAGCACAGAGCAGCATTTTCTGCTATCCGTTGGGAGCGCAACTTTGGGTTTCTCTTCAACTTTGGGTTCTGTAAGAGTCTGTTACTTAGGCATCAAATTCCTTTTTCGAAGGGGAGAAAGTACTGCATGGTTCTTAGTGTAGTCATCTGGAAGCATGGAAGAAAAGACTTCTTGAGCTGAGAAATCGGAGTCTTGCAGTCTCACGCTATCTGGTCAGTTCTGCTTGCAGTGGATGTTGATATGAAAGCATATCCTGAATTCCCAGGTTGATATATCTCCCAGGGCTCCATAACTGAAGCCATTGAAAGTTTAGTGTCATGGGTCTGGCTCCTGATGTGTGACATTTCCCTTGCATAGGCATTGCAGATTCCTTCCAACAAGCATGGATATTTCCGAGATGAGAACCACCATCTTTTCTTGAGCATGCACCGCACTGTCACTGTGTGTGATCTGTGTAATGATCTCAGCAGCGTGATTCCTATCCTACCATAACACACTTCCTGTGGATCCAATGTCTGGGTCTTACCATCAGTCATTCCTTTCAAGAAAATTTCTTTTGTAGAGCCTTTCCAGCCAGAAAAGCATAAACTGTTTCTACTTGCAGTGCCTGCATCAGGCTCTCTGGGGTGGAAACAGAATCACTTGTTCCCACAGTGGCACACAAACTGGCTCCAATGCTGCTGACCAAACTATCATGGAAGCAGAGCAGTATAGGTTTATCAGGGGAGAGGCTTCTTATTTTTCTGAGGGATGGTCCCATTCACTCTGAAGACACCAGTCTGCAGCAGGAGGATTATTCAGAGGTCATCACACTGACATGTAAAAGTGTCCCTTCTGACAGGTGGGTCTTGGACACTTGCTCCTCACACCAAGGTGGAGTGTCCCAGGGAGCAGAGGAATAAATGTACCACTTGAAGCTTTCTTTGGAAGGCCTAGATCTGAATTTCAGCTTCTCTGTTCTTCAAATCTCTTACTCAGCAGTAGTTTCCTACCTGTTGATTGTGATACAAAAATGATAAACAGAAGAATATTTCTTTTTTTATACCTACCATTCTGTTTCCTCCTCCACCTCTTACTCATCTGAATCCTAAAACAATATTTAGCAGCATTTTAAATTCCATAAACATTCTGCAGCTTCCTTTCAATGACATGATAACTGCTGACCACTTAATTACAGGGTGATGCCTATGCTATGGTATGACTGGGTAATTACAGGGCATTTGTGGTTTGTCATAACAGGGTTATTCCTCTCCCCTGGATGACAGTACAGGTTACCCTTTGGAATCTCCTAAAGTTAACTGTGTGCTAATCCACAGCAGTTTGCTAATACTCTGGTTTTGTGTGTGTAGACTTTGAGGCCTACGAAATTGTGTTTATTGATACAGTACTGGATGACCTAAATGGCTGTGCAGTTTATGGGAAGTTTGCAGACTTCCTGTACTTGGAGATCCCCCATACTTCCCAGCCCTAACACGAGCACAGTGTCCTCTGTCTCCTGCGTCATGGGACTGTCTTGCATTGCTCCCTGTATCCCCTGGGGAAGCCTGGACCAGAGCACTGCAAGTATTACTCCTGTCAGTGCAATTTATTATCAATAATCTGTCTTGCTGGTCCCCAGACGTTAATTCTCTATTTTTTTTCATGCCTTGGAGCATGCTCTGTGACCCCAAGAGCCCTCTGGGGGACCCAAGTGTGTTTGGGGGGAATAATGTATGCAGTAACTAAACATCTTAATGACGTTCTTGGGCAACCTGAAGGTCATGTGAGCACAGGCCCAGTTTTCACGGCTGTTTGCTAAGGCTTTTATCCTTCTTAATCACCCTGTAAATCTACAATACGGTGAGAGCCATCTGTCTTGAGTTGTTACTCCTATAAGGATGTTTTAGATTAAATGGTTTTGTCTGTTCATCCTTTAAAACAGGTAAAATACATTATAGAGAAAAAGATAGTCACAAAGTCACAGCATATCAATTAAGTGCAGGACTCTGTCTTCTGTCCCATGAGAAAAAAATGCACAACAAAATTTGTGATAATGGGTCCACAGAATACCCACCCTACCGGGACACATCAAACTGGTTTTTTTCTTTCAGTGCACTTCAGCTGAATTTTTTCAAGACCTTGTTGGACTTGAATGCAAGGTCCGTGCATCACTTGACTCTTCAGCAAACCCTGCTTTGAACAGGTAGCAATCTGGGTGATGGGATCCAACATCCCATGCAGATGTGCTGCAGCTGAGATGAAGAGTATGAAAATGAAACATTTTTGCAATCTCTTTCATTTTTTTTCCCCTTTTTTTCTTCTTCAAGTCTTCCATACTCACTGCCTTTCTGTTGGACAGCCTTCTGTCTTACATACAGTAGTTAGGTATTTGAACATTTCCAAACTGCTAGTCCAGTTTCCTTTGGAATACACACAGAAGAACCTAGCTTAGCTTTTAGATACAAGAAATAACCAAAATACCACAAAGTAATGCATTAAAGAGGCCAGCAGATACCATTTCCTTAACACTGGTGGCTGCATTAGGAAGAATGGGTTCTATCTCAAGTCCGGCATTTTCAGAAAGGTTTGGCAGGCACATTTGCAACAAGATTTTCCAAAAAACATGTCCCCACTTCAAATAGTTTGGGGAGTCTCATGGCAGTTCAGGGTGTTCTGCCCTATCGCCTTGCCATGACCAGGGAGCACGTGGGGTTCAGACAGAAGGTTGATGATGTGAGATAAATAATACGCCCATTTCTTCAGCCTGGAGCTACAATCTTAGTGCTGTCTCACTGTGATTTATTTGCGTAGTAACCTTTGGATGTATTGCTTCCAGTGGAGCTTGTCTGGTGGGAGTTGGAGAGTACTGCTGCTCGCCCTCAGCACCCCTGGCATGTGTCAGTTTGTCTCTACAGATGGGATTCATCCATTTAATCTTAGTTATCCCAAAGGCTCCCTCTGCCACAAGCCTGGGATACAATACACCTCCCCACTGCAACCACCTCCATCAGCATGGAGCTAATCCCCTTCTGGAGGAGCTAGAGGACCTCATGCTTCCTTCTGTGTGGTTAATGGCCGCAGAGGGGACCAGTTGCCCAAAGGTTTCTAGGCATCCCCAGCAGCCAAGTCTGCCAGACTGCCAGTCTAACTGGGAGGGTGAGTCAAAAGCAGATTGACTGAACTGCTGCAGGACACAGTGCAGGTACCACGTCATGCCGAGCACCTCCTCCACCTAGCAACAAATATAACCCAAAGCTTTTAAAGATGTATTACTTTTCCTGATCAACCTCTTAAAAAAGCAGAGGCGACTTCTTTCAAATGTGGCAAGCACTCAGAAATGTCTTTTGCTCTGGACCAAAATAAATTGTTGTCTCTGGGAGAAATTTTGATTTCTCAAACATGTTTGCTACCAAGTGGTGTATTGCTGATATAAAATAGGCATGCATTATGTGGTAACCCATGTTGGTGAAGATGATACCCCTCTGCTGAATGCAGAATGATTACATTTTGAAGCAATGTTTTACCCTGGGGTCATCTCATTAGCCTCTGGATTGTAACATGTTGAATAATTTGGAACAGTTTAGAGAAGAAACAAATCCACCAAACCCCAGCCTACTCTTGAAGTGTCTCCTCCTTCACTGACCCAGCGCAGAAAGCAATACCTGCCCAGACGGGGAGGACCTCCTGAGCAGGAGAAGGGGAGAGTGGCTCCCTGTTGGAAGGGTTCTGTTATGGGTGATACAAAAGTAATGCCTGCAGCCTAAAATGACGGAGAAGTGTTGAGAAGCCACAGACATCAGATGCAGGAGCACAGGCTGGGGTAAGGCTTCCTCTGTCTGCAGAGCTCCTGGTGGGTTTGTAGGCATAGGCAGGCATGTACATTCCAGCTGCTGCATGGCTGCATGGTTTCTCTCCTGCTCAGGGAAACTGTGGCTGAGATCCAACGAGTCAGCTGGTTGTACCTGCTCCATGGGGTTGGGAAGCCAAAAGAAACTGCAGTTCTGATGTGAGAGGGACAGTGGGAAGGCTGAAGTTCCCCAGCTCCTCCCCACCACCTCTGTTTGCATGGGCATTTCTGAATTTGCAAAAAAACCTCTATAAAAATGTTTCCAATTGTATCCATTTGTAGCTGTTGATGTTGCAGCAAATCCTGCAACAGGTAGGAGATGTGGCACTATAGGCAGTGTGCAGCTGTCAAATGGATCAATAGCACAGACACATAGATGAAATCTAATGAGTCTCTACATGCATTTGCCATAGCGTCAGGTGAAGCAGTGTGTGTAATGATAGCACGCCTGAAAGCTCACGGCTAGATGTGGTAACCAAGAGATTTAGGCTGAATGTATTCTGTCCAGTTCTCTGCTGCCCACCACATTGTGTCTGTGTCACTGCCACGTGTATAAAATGACCGTGAAATGCATGGTAGAGTTTGCTGTTCCTTTTACACAAATGTGAGATATGAAGCAGAGAGCAACCAGGTTTTGTGGCCTTTAAATTATACAAAATTTAAAAAACCCCAGCCCCATCCAACTTCCACCCCCACAAAAAAAAAAAAACCTAAACATCAGCATTGTTTTGAAGAGAAGAACCTGCTTTAGAAAACGTGTTTATGTGTTCCATAGTGATTAGTGCTAATTTCCCCCTGCCTAAATTTTGAGCAGCATTGCAAAAAGCCAATATTTCTGTGCAGCAAAAAGCAGTTCCTATGGAAAATATAGTAAATAAATCTGGACATCTCCAAGCTGCAAACAATTTTGGGTGTATGGTTATTAGGAACAGCTGAGCTCACTTTTGTGTACAGTGATGAATGTGGAGAACTTTAATGTTTATGTACGAAAAACTTTAGATGAGGCCTGTGCCAGGAAAATGACTAAAATTCAGGATACCTGTTTTAAATAACTGCGTTGTTGATTCATTAGGTAAAGTACTCTGCTTAGCACTATCTCTGCAAGATCAACTGCAGTCTTACTTGCAATGAATATGAATCTGAAAGCAGATGCTCCAATTTCTCCTTTTTTTCAGCATGCTTGTTATTTCTAAAACAATGCAGAGCCACAGCAGAAGTGAAATTTGGAAAATCACAGATTTGAGGGAAACTTTCAGTGCAATTTGCACTTCTAGATCTGCAAGGGATTAATTGCCTTGCCCGGGCAGCTAATTGCTCGCAGCATCAGTGCTTCATCTGCGGATCTGTACGCCGAGAGCAATGCTGGCACGACTGACTCACCATCCGGTGATTTGCAGTGATGCTGCCAGATGATGCTGTGCACCCCAGACCAGAGCTGGGGTCGGGCAGCAGATCGGTGCTGTCAGGCCCCAGGGCCCCGTGCAGGTGCCCACACACCCCTCTGCCCAGCGCTCACCTTTGGTGCACCGGCGCCGGGCAGAGAGGGGCGAGTGAAACCATATTTTGCTTGTAGAAAGTGGATGAATGGCTTTTACCAGGTTCATGCAGTCGCTGTGTGTTTTGACCTGTCAGAAGTTGTTTCAGAAAAAGTGTACCTTTTTTTTTTTTTTCCTTTCCTTTTATTTTTTTTTTTTCCTGCTTAAACTGTGAATTCCATATCAGGTACTAACAAACATGGCTCATCTCAAAAGAATTCATAATTAACTAAAAGAATTCATAATTAACTTCCACTGCAATTTGTTTGGGTCTTTCTTTACATAAGATATAAGCTCTGGTGGGAATTTGAAATGCTCTGAAGCATACACTGTCTTCTGTGTAACTGCTGCTGAGCCTACAGAAAAGCTAACCTGCTGTAACTGCACAGTGTGTTTGTATATTAGAGATCTCTGACAGACCTGTTTTTCTTTTTCTCTTTTTCTTCCTTGTCTTCTTTCTGCATTGGCAGAGCATCTTGGATTTGAATTAAAGGGTATGGAACAACCATTCATTTATTAATCAGAAGCCATTAAGAGCTGCCCACATTATATTTATGGCTTTAATGGGATGATTAAAAAATCAGCTATTCTGTTCTCTCCCTGGCACCAAGATAGATGCTTGCATTGAAAAAAAAAAGAACAAAACAAGACAAAACAAAGTAAAACACAAAAACTAATTGTAAACCTATAAAAAAAAAAGCACGTGTATTTTTAGCAGCACTTTTTTCTTTGTTTCCAGCAGCAGCCTGGTGTGTGTGGCGTGACTGGGATGTTATAATTGCCATATGTCTCCTCATTCAACATGCTTTTGTGTATTTAACTGAAAAGCTGGAGTTTGTGTCCATCCAAAAGGTTGCCAGGAGGCACCACTTGGGAACGGGCAGGCATTCCAGGGACAGGAAGGCAAGTTTTAGGAAGATCAGGGCTTTTCTAGAAATTGCCATCCTAGAAGCACTAACCTCCACTGGATCCTACAAAGGGTAAGGACAAGCTTTGCCGTTCCTCCTCCCAAAGGTTAGCAGCTTATTTTGGTTCTTGACCAGGAGGAAGTTGCTACAAGAAAGGTGGCATGAGACGAGTTAGTCTAGAAAGCAGCGAGCCCAGGGATGTCAGTAGTCTCCCATGAGAGTGGAGGGTGTAATGTTGAGCATCATGGCAGCAAGCTGAAGTTTGGAAAAACACTACAGTAACTTAAATGCTTTTAAAAACCTCCCCTTTGGGAGATTACCTCCTCCTGCCCAGTTGCTCATAATCATATTATTTTTCTTCCATTCTCTTCAGACTGCTTTTAGAAATGTATCAAATATCTCTTGAGTAACCTTGGAAATCAAATCCTTGAGGCTAGGTTTCCCTTGGGTGTACAGGCCAACCTCGGGGAGGGCTTGGTCAGATGAGAGCAGAGAGATTTATCTTCGTCGCTTAACTTAAAAACATTGACTTGGCAATATCAACTAGAGCAGATCTTCACAGGAAGATGCTTCAATTCCATTTGCTAGAGGTATGGGGACACCAGTCTTTCACTTCTGGATCCTAAATTGTCTTCGCAGGTCCCTGAGGTGAAGGGCCATGCACTAGTTGAAGCTGGAGAAACTTGTCTCCTCTGTTTTTTTCATGCCCAGTCCATGAGGATTGGTGTGTATCCCCCAGCAGCTCTTCCCTGCTGCAGAAAAAATGTGCATTTTGTGGTCAGGTGATTCAGAGAAAGTGGTGCTGCTAATGCTAATACACTTAAATAAACTTTAAAATTGAGGATTTTTGACATCCCTTTTTTGTTGACCTTTCGTCCTTTTCCTCATTCATTCTCAATGTCATCACAGAACCGCACACATCCTGTTCCCAGTCTGCAGTCGTCTCTTCTCTGTCATTTGTCTTTCACTTTCATGCATTGCTGTGACACCCATGGCTGGACTGTGATGCTGTCAGCATTGTGTGGCACCACATGGTTTGTTCATCGTGTTTGCTGCTGTAGAGTGACGATGCTGCTGATGAAGACGTGGTGTTTGTAGAGCATAGAGACACAAATGGACAAGTCCTGCTCCAGGATCTTAGCTTCTCAAGTACAAAACTGTAGTGTGCAGTCTCTTATTTTCTTTCTGTTACTGCTGGGATGTTTTTTTGTGTAACATGAAGATACTGTGCTATTGAGCATCAACTTTAATGAGGTGTTAGGAGCCAAGCCAAATTACTATCAGCAGGTCATTTAATTTTAATTTTGCAGCAGTGACGCACAGCCTCGCACTTCACTGCTTCCCACAGCAGAGCTGTCAGCTCAGGACAGAGAGGCTAAATCCACATTCCTGATGAACTGAAACATTCCCCATGCAGTTCAGGTGAAGGTTCAGGACAGTCAGACGTACCAGAGTCAGGGCCCCATGCTGACATGATCACCAGAACAGAGGCTGTGATTTGAGCCTTTGGCAAAAAATTTTGTCATGTGGGTAATAGGTTTAAAAAAAAAAAGCCATAGTTCTTGCTCTTTCTCCTTCATGATTCAAAGAGTATGATTTATGATTGGAAAAAAAAAGTCTTTGTAGCAAAAACATAGCTAGTGAAAAATCTTTGAAAAAAATTGGCTTGATGTCCATGGGTCCAAAATTCTTGCCTGGTGCCATCCATAAACGTGACATGACCCTAGCTGGTTTCCAGATTCTGATAAAATCTCTGAAGCTTCTGTCTGAAGGAAAGAGCTGTACAGCTGGAATCCAGGTCCCAAAGGCATGCAAGAGCAAGAAAACTTGTCTGCCATGGCTGCTGATGCCTGGAGTAGGGCATCCATGCAAGGGAAACACATTGCTGAAGGAGATGTTTCACCCCATAGTGAGTTCTTTCCCCATGCTGGCCCCACCTGGTTCCTTGTAGTAAAACACAAGGAGTATCGGGTCAGCCGGCACCCACACCCCTTCTTGTGGGCAGGTCCCAGGCCATAGAGGCTCTGGCTCTGAAGAAGCTGGTGAAGCTGCTGTGGCACAGTAACTTTCAGCCCAAGTGAGACCCATCACCTGTTGTTCCTGGTCCACACCACCATGGAGGTGGAGTCTGGGAAGTTCTCAGCTGTCTGCCTCTCTGGTGACTGGTGGGACATCGCCTGCTTGGCACCCCCACCTGCACCCTGAGTGCCTCATGAAGCCAAAGGCCAGTGCAGAAACAAAACTGATGGAAATGTGTTTCTTTAAATTGTAGCTTTGTAGCACAGGCATGAAGCAAGCTCTGCTGATTATGTTTTGAATCTTCTTGAAAGGGCTGTCAGCCCTTGTTTAGCAAAAGTTTCTTCATTCCCATTTTGAGATTTTTGAGTAGGAAGAGATAAACATTTTTTCCTAGTGCTTACTTTTCTTCCAAAAATGCCCTCTCCATCCTAAAATGTCTAGGTGACATTGATCTAAATATTCAGATATCTGGAATTTTTCATTTTTTCCCCCTTGCTTTTTTGCTAAAGTCTAGTCCAAGGGCTTTCTGGGACCAGATCTGTTTCTCTTCTATTTTTGTATTTCATTGCTTGGTAGCACTGAGGATATCATATAGTCCATTCGAGGTATTTAGTGTGGTATGGTGACCCATACACGATATGGGTGATGAGCACAGCAACCATGGCATGAGTTTTATTGCCTAATCTATATCAAAAAATATTTAAGTGAATATTAAAGAAGTAACAGACCCCAGTAACTTCAGCATTAACACATAGTATGGGGGCAGGAGAACATTGTTCACAGATGCTGAACTAAAATGCTCACGGCAGCTGTGCAGTGAATCTTTCTTTCAGTCATCCAGCTGGAGAAGCAAATTGCCCCTGGTGATCTCATTGGAGATTGCTGGATGTCGCTGAGAAGAGCATCTGCTCTGGTGTAGCCAGAAAGGAAGAGGTGTCTTAGCCCTGTGATTGCTGCCTAGGTATAGTTCAGTTGCACTGCAAGTGACATCCTAGTGTTTCCTTGGAGCTTTGATTAATGTGAATGAATTAATTCACTTCCAGCATGGGCTGGGTTTTGATGCAAGTGATTGACTTTTCTGTTTTGAAAGGGGGTCCATGACAAATGGTGATATTTGAGAGAAGCAGCAGCACGCTGCTTGAATTTTGTGTGTGCATCTGAGTTACCTGGTGCAATGGAATTAATTGTTTCCTAGGGTTTAATTAAAAATCTATAACTCTAATTGGTTACTGTATTTTAATTACTCCTTTGTCTAATGCGCTATCATTTTTCCATCCTCATTCTGCTTTTTGACTGTTTTAGGGTGTCCCTTTCAGCACCTACATGCTTTGGAGCCTGTTGCTTGGCAGTTTCTAGCACACGGCCGAGCTCCAGGGCATGCAGCCGCTGCAAGGAAAAGGCATTCTGAGTCCATCAGAGCAGAGAGCCTGTGATGAGAGCATCACAGGGCATGCATGTACATGGTGAGTGGGGGATGCTCGGGCACTTCCTTGGTAGGCTACTAAGTTACCGAGAAGGGAGGATCTGCTGGAAGGGAGAGTCGTGGGGCTTTTTGAGATTAGTCACCAAGTTATGCTGCGGGAAGAGAAGAGAAAGCAAGAAGCGTGTTTGAGCGCAGAAGGGGTGAACTACTGAGCAAGAGAGGACAAAGATGCAGAGAGACACAAGGAATGAAGGTCTCTTGGGTGAGTAAGGTTGGGCCAGCTGGTCTCAGGTTTGGGGCAGCTATTAGAGATGGGCAGTGGATTGGTAGGAGGTCTGACTGAGCCCTGTTTTCCATCTTACCTGCACGCAGTGCTGGTTCCTGAGCAGCCAGACACAACCCTGGTGCTGGAGCCCATTTGTAACTAGTTTCTTTCTCTCCATTTGCAGAAGCGGAAGAGCTCTACCAGAAGAGAGTTTTAACCATCACAGGAATCTGTGTTGCCTTGCTTGTGGTGGGCATCGTCTGTGTGGTAGCTTACTGTAAAACCAAGTGAGTATGGGTGGTTGACAGACAATAGCTGGCCTGAAGTTATTGAGTGGTAGTATTCATGCTTCACTCTTTCATGCTTTTCACCCAAATGCTGTTTTAAGGAGATCCTGTGCCGTGATATTCCCAGGAAGGTCTCTTGAAGGGGGCCAGTGAAGCCATTTCCCATGCTGTGACTGAGCAGGATGTTTTCCTGGGACCATTTGCTTATCCCCTGAATCAGCACCATTTTGCCCAGCCAGGTGACGCTGTGTTACTGGGAAAAGCTGGTGTCCAAGCCAGCAGCTCATCTGAGAGCAGGAGCAGAAGCAGATTGGGCTGTTGTGCAGGAGCGGTTGCCTCAGCTATGTACCTTTTGAGACTTTCAGAGCAATCTTGATGGAATAAGAGTCTTGGGGACCTCTTTGATGTCCAGCCTTCCCTGCCTGGATGGCACCTTTTTGCCTACTTAGCCTGCACCTCACCTCAATTCAGGGTGCCCCCAGGACATGGCAGGTCTTGTGGAGTGGATGCCCTGCCAGGGGCATGGGGAGGCTTTGCCACCTTGTGCTTAATGCAGGACAGGTCAAGTGCCTTGCCACCAAAGCCAAACAAGGACCCACTTCCCTTTTTCCCTCTCTCTGCTTTTCTCCTCTGCTCCCAGTGCCTTGGTGTCCCTGGCTCCACTGCATTATGCTGGGCTCTCTCTTACAAAATGGGACCCTGGACCCAGCTTCCCAAACCGCCCATGATGAGAAATGATCACTTTTTTTTTTTTTTTTTTTTTTTAAAAGCAGCAGAAGGTGGCAAATGTTGAATGCATTGTTTCTTCCTGTTTGCAGCTTTCCACAAACACTATTGAAACATCAAATGTGTCTGAGAATTGCCTTCTCTATGGTCTGCATCACCCAGGTGTCTCTGAGGGCAGAGAGCCCCATGAGATAGGTCTTCCTAATAGATTTTTTTTCCTTTCTGTTTTAAAGGAAACAAAGAAAACAAATGCATAATCATTTACGGCAGAACATGTGCCCTGCCCATCAGAACAGGAGCCTTGCAAATGGGCCAAGCCATCCACGTTTGGATCCTGAAGAAATCCAAATGGCTGATGTAAGAACTTTTGTCTCCATCTCCCTGCATGTTACTGAGTACCTATTTTCTGCCAGAGATGTGACATGAATGTGTATGCCTACACACCTGCGTGCATGTGAGTGAGAAGCAAAACACTTACAAACTTGAACAAAAAGATGAGATTCTGCATAGAAACATTTCCAAAACCAACATCTGAAGGGAAATGTGATTTTGCTTTGAAGATCAGGATGAGATTAGGACACTTGGGACAGGCTTGTTTTGATGAATCAAGCATGATCCTGTTTTCTTCTGAGAGAGATGCTCCCAATGTTTCCTGTTTATTAAGCTGTGCCGTTAAGCCCTACTTTGTGGCATGACAAATGCAATCAGGGCGGCGGTGACTGGAGCTGCTGCCATAACCATGTCGTGCTGAAGCATCTCCTGGTGATCTGGTCAGCACCACGTTAGCCCACCTGCCTGTACCAAGAGTTGCATCTTGGGCAAGGTGGGATGTCCTGGTGGGGTGCCGGTGTTACACCAATGAGAATGATCTGAGAATTTAGAACCAAACCCAGAAGGGTCATTCAGCTACTTTCATGACTTCAGTCACATGAGATTCCCATCAAACTCTGTGAACTCAATAGGACCGTCAACGTGCTTAAGTGTCTTGCTGGGCCAAGGCATTGAAAGGGGTCACAAAAAGGAAGGCGGGAGGGAGGGACAAATGAAAGGAAGTACTGATGGAAAAGAGTACAATAAATCAGTTACAAGCAATACTGGGTCACCCTTTGGATGTTAAAATGTAGCTAGGTTGAATCCCAGCCATGAAGAAAGAGAGAAAGGGAATTGCTAAGAACTCTCTAGCTGCAAAGTACTGACTCCCCCAGAGAGCTTAGTATCCCTGTGAAAAGTAGTGGTTCTTGTTAGATGGAGGAATATCTCAGCATAAATATTGGATTATACCTCGTGTTTCCATAGGTCTTGTATCTCTGTCAGATCTCATGTGGTTAACTTTTTGCTTATACTCTCTTGGGTGTGTAATCTCCTGTGAGCAGAGGTGGTTTTCTGCTCAGTAGCTACACGTTGTACCACTGTCCTCAGGGGAACCCCTTGGCTCTTCATACACTTCTGCAGTCCCTGTGCTATGGCCCATTTTCAAAGTGTTCTAAGTGCAAGGGCAGAGAAGAGCCTCCAGCCTCCTTATCTCTTTCCTTGGGGCGTGGAGCTACTGGGTTCACTCAGTCTTTGTCTGAGTTCACCAGAAATAATCAAGCCAGATGAATTTGGCTGTGACGGTGCTGGCAAGCTGGTGGCTGATCTGTGTGATTCTTCCTATTTTACAGTACATTTCAAAGAATGTTTCTGCCACCGAGCATGTGATCCGAAGGGAAACCGAGACAACCTTTTCGGGAAGTCACTCCTGCTCCCCTTCTCATCACTGCTCTACAGCCACTCCAACGTCCAGCCAGAGGTGATGTATACCATCTTCCCCTGAACTTTCTCCTGCTGTTTGCCTTAGGATGCTGTGAGGTTCAAAGCCAGTACAAGTTTTTTTTTCACCTCCCTTTCTGTTTTTATTTGTTGCTTGGTACTACACTGGCATACAGGCCATGTTGACACTGTGGGTCTTTGCTGGCACAGCGAGGTAGTGAGAGTGTGATCTTTGACCTGCAGCGAGGTGCCAGCAGGAACCTGCAGTGCTGACATAGCTGGAAACTAGGAGGAAATTAAGTTGTGCTTTCATGCTTTGCACAGACACAAATGGGAAGATGCGTCTAGGAAAGGTTTTGGAATTTGGGGTTGCAACCACCAAAAAACCCAAAAATTCATTTAGCACATACAGGTTATTCATGACATTCTTGATATATTTAGAATGCATTTGCCTTGTGGAAAACAAAGTGCACAAAATATCACAAAATGTTTTGGCCAGTTCCTCAGAGTTAGGGTCTGACTTGGGAGTCGCAGTTTTTCACCACACAAACACTCCTGTGCAATTTATCACAGTCCAGAAAGTTGCATTAGAATCTCAGCCTCTGAGGTGGTGGCACCTCTTTCACTGGAAGTCTTTCTGAAGCTCTCAGGAAAACTGGGGCTAGTAGAAGAGTACCAGTAATTCTTGCTACACAGGCAGAGGTGTAGGTTTTTTTACATTTCAATATAGCCAGTAAAGGGAAGAGAAGCATGGTTTGGAAGCCAAAGTTCTCACAGTTTTTGAGAGGATTTAAATTGCAGATTGAGATTTCCTATTTCTATGATGTCCAGAAAAGTCCTTCAAATGCTCTAGAAAAAGTCCTGTGCTGTTTCAAGATTGGATGTTCAGGTTCTTCCTCTTACACAGCTCTTGTGCTTCTCCCAGCAAGTGGTGGTGTTTCCCTAGGACAGCACTTGACTTTGAAAAGTGACGGAGGGGTGCAGGGGGGGCATATCTACAGCCTGTCAATGACATACAGATCACCTTGCATTGACTTTACAAAGCAAAAGATATCCTGGCTTATTTACTTCATTAGTCCAATGTGTTTGTCTCCATTTGTCCAGGAAGCAATGAATCCTTTCAGCTAAAGCTCAAAGATGGCTCCTGGCAGGTTTCTTCAGGGTTCAGGTGTCATTGTTGATGTACAATGCATCAGATCAACTTCAGATATTGAACTTAGGTTTTTAGGTGACTTTCGCCTCAGACTCCTCTGGCTAGACCTCCAATAATTAGAGAGGGAGCCAAGAATGACTTGCTGTGCTGGAAATTACTACCTTTGTCCAGGGAAATCCTACCCCTGGTGAGCTAGACAGTGTGTTTTCCAGGTGATTTTTTTTTTTGATTCCTACTCTACAGCCCAGCCCAGGCTAGCTGTGTGCAGGCCTGAGCCAGGCGCACAGAGGCTCCCGTGCCTGCAGAGCTGCACCTTGCTGGCCTTCCATGCTCGCTTCAAAGTCCTGGGACCCTGGGGCCATCTCTGGGCACCTCCTGAAGATGCAAAAGTGTGTCTGGAGGGCAGCAATAGCTTGTGACAGCTGTGGGGAGGCACCTACCTTGCATAGCCTCTCGTCCTGGCTACCTGCCACCTAATCTTCCTGAGTCAAGTGCAGCAAGCAGGTGTTTCTTGAAGTCATGCCAGAGGCAAACTACTGACATAATCAGGCTCCATTTTACTCGATCAGTGCCTCTAATGAGGACGCCGTTTGAAGTTATAAATGAGTGTGGTGGTTGAAGCCGAGCATGTGTCTGGAGCCATCAATAATTAACAAGTTCTTGGGAAGTCTTAATGAGGCCTGTCTCCTCTGCAAACCCCCACCCAAAATCCTCTGCTGGGACAGTTCCACCTGGTGCAGTTTGGGAGTCCAGAGCTGTTGCTCTAATGGATCACACATTTCTGCTATGGGGAGGGATCAGCAAGGTCTAGCCAACATATGAAAAGCCACCTCAAAAGTGTTTTGCTGCCAAAATCTTTTATGAACCAGTGGAAACTGAACATCTAGATCTACCTATGGTATGCTTTTCTCTGCTGCTGATGAAGTAATTATGAGTTTTTTTCTGGCTTTTTTCTGGCTCCTTTCTGGTAGCATTTCTGAAGGGGCTGTCACTTGGCAATGCAGATGGCACATTTGAATATCCTTTGTGGATTTGCCTTGGCATGGCCAGTGCATTGCTCCACACCCAGAACACTTTGCTAGCACAGAGCAGAGTTTCCCTGTCCTCCCTCCAGAGGCCATCCTGTCCTGTTCCCGGTTGTCAGGAGGTGGTGTGATAAATACCCACTATGCACTGATCTGCCTTTCTTCACCCTCTAATCATAGCTCCAAGAAGTAGCAAAGAAAGGCAGATCAAAGGCAGGATTGGGAAGCTGGGCATCCTTGGCCAGATGAATCCTAGTGAGAGAGCGAGAGGGGACAATTAGTACAGAAAAGAGTGAGAGCTGTGTCTACATGCAGCTCTTTGGAGAAGACCTTGGTGGGGGGTTACTTGCTCACTGTCTGTATGGGGTTTGGTCCACAGACATGAAAGCCACACCTGGAGCTTGGAGCGGACGGAGAGCCTGACTTCAGATTCCCAGTCTGGGATAATGCTGTCCTCGGTGGGAACCAGTAAATGCAACAGCCCTGCATGTGTAGAGGCACGGGCTCGCCGCGGGGCCGCTTTCTGCATCGAGGACTCGCGGAGGCCCATGACACAGTATCGGGACTCGGTGGATTCTCTGCGGGACTCACCGCACAGCGAGAGGTCAGACCCCACTGCTTGGTGCTGCCCTGGCACAGCAGAGGCGAGCTATGCCCTTTGTGCCAGACACAAAAATATTTGCCTCTGCCAAGCCCTAGAGCAGCAGTCCTGTGGTAGCACTGGAGAAACTCCAGCTCTGGTCCTACCAGAGGAAGCCACTACCCCAGGAGACTACTCTGGTAGCGGCAGCAGCAAGCACTGCACCCTGCTCATCTGGTGGCAGCACAGGTTTGGAGCACAGGGATGAGAGGAGCGGAAAATACCTGGCTGCAATCAGCAACTGGTGAAGAAAAACTGGCTGAGGGCACCAGCTTAGTGGGTTTGCAGCTCAAGCAGAGTCTAGCCCTCAGGTATATGTGGAAAAGATGCGTGTCCTCAGCATAGTCCTAGATGACCGGGTGAGCAGGGGTACTGTATGCGGGCACAGCCTTGGGACAGGGCTCTGTATCACCCAGCCTTCAGGGGCATGCAACTGCAAAGCTGAGACAGCATTAGCCAGTGAGAGGCAGCAACAGTCATCCCCGTCCTGCGTTTGTTTCCTCAGGGTGCAGAAACACATCTCCACCCTTGCTCCAGTCCTTTGTGGGTAGCTGTGGGCACTCTTGGGTGGCCACTTTCCAGCAGTTACCCTTCAAGGCAGTGGGACTTTTCCATGGGGAAGAGGAGACAGGCAGCATCTCCTGCTCTCTCATTCCTGTCCCCAGTCCATTCCGGCAGGCTGACCCAGCTCCTACAGAGGTCTCGTACTTCACAAGACACACAGGTAAAATGGCACCAGATGAGCCAGGGAGCCTGGGCAGCCTGAAATGACCACAGACACCAATTGGCACTATTGAGAGGAAATGAAATCTGCTTCTTAGAAAGAGGTGATGCCAAAGGAAGGGCTTCTTTGGAGAGGGGCTAGACCAGGCGTGAGTTGCCGCACTGATGTTTGTCACTGGAGTAGATGGAAGATTTTTGCTAAGTCAGAGGAAGCAATGCCCGCGCTTTCCCCATCTGTGGCCTGATCAGGGGAGGGCATTTCGAGGACCATCTTTGGAGACAAACCTGGCGTCTCCAGAGGGAACAGAAAGCAGCTGGCAGGCATACAAGAGGGAGGGAAGTCTTGTCTTAGCCTGCTGGCAGATGCTGCAAGGTTTTTGGTGGTGCAGGGTGGGAATTGCACACCAAGTCCCTTGGGAGAGGTACTCCTGGGATGCATGGTGCACAATGCCCAAGTGCCCACCAAAGGCAGCAGCTCATCCTCCCTCAGCACAGTGATGCAAGGTCCCTCTTCCTGGTCCCTGAGGAGATGCCAGCTCCAGGACCAGGTGCACTGGAGACCTCATGGGTCCCTGCACCAGGTGTTTGGCAGAGTGTAGGCACAGCTGGAGGTTTTTGGCGTCGTTCAGTGTCCTAACAGAGGTGTTACTTCTTCCAGGTACGTGTCGGCCCTGACCACACCAGCACGCCTGTCGCCTGTTGACTTCCATTACTCGATGGCCACACAGGTGCCCACCTTCGAGATCACTTCCCCCAACTCGGCGCACGCCGTCTCCCTGCCGCCGGCGGCCCCCATCAGCTTTCGCGTGGAGGAACAGCAGCCCCTCCTGCGGCGGTACCAGCTCCCCTTCCAGGACACGCAGAGGTACGACAGCTACTACCAAAGGAAGACCTATCTAAACGACAGCATGGGGAGCCTGCCCTCCAGCCCCTTCCGCATCACGGAGGATGACGAGTACGAGACGACGCAGGAGTATGTCACAGCGCTAGAGCAGCCAAAGAAAACAGCCAGCAGCAACAGGCGGTGGAAAAAATCCAAACTGAACGGGCACGTCCCTCACAGAGCCAGAGCCATCCGGGACTCCTTCTCCTTGAGCAGCGCCTCTTACAGTGAGTCTGACGAGGAGCTGGTGGCCGAGAGCACCCCCTTCCTAAGCACTCAGAACAATGAGGCGGCCCACACAGAGTCGCCCCCGCTCCACCGGCCAGGCGACAGCCGGACTCACCACTCCTGCAGCAGGCACAGCGCCCACGGGGAGAGTGGGCGCAGCAGCCTGGGGCACACGGCGCCCAAACCGGACCCCCACCCTCTCTAGGCACCTCCCAGGCTCTCGTGCCCACAGACCTAACCTGCATGGAGGAGGCCGAGAAGGGAGACGAGACAGAACAAAACGAAAAATAAATATTTTTATTTTATATAAAAGAGGGAAAAATATAACAAATAAAATGTTTTATTTTCATTTTAGCAAAGTTGTCTTATAATAGCTAACGGCAATGACTTTTTTATAGGGAATCTCTATTTATATGTAATGTCTTGATTTACAGCTTCCAAGAAAAAAAAAGTAAAAAAAATTAAAAAAAAAAAAGAAGAAGAAAATAAAACAAACAATAAAGTTAAGAAAAAAAGTGGGCCAATTTTTGACTACTTAAAAATAGAAAACAAAACTATCATGGTGCCTTTTGCTGTATGCTAGTGCTGGGATTCATGCCGAGGATTCTGTTTCAGTAGCATTTTTAAGATCATAGATTTTTGTTTGGGAGACAACTGTCACAAGGGCACTCTTCCATTGGAAGAAAACAGCCTCGCCACTTCGCCCTGTACCCCACTATTAATGATCTTATTCTTTGAGGTATTGTTTAAACACACATCAAGGACATGAGTGGGAGCATTTCCATTGTCATGTCTACTGGGGATCTGTCTTGCCCTGTGAAATATCTGTATTTTCACTTAAATCAGGAGAAAAAGAAACCCAACAGCACCATACTGAAATGCAGAAATAATGTTTCTTTTGCCCCACAGATAGGGAAGAGAAAAAGAAATTGCACAGCAGCAGCAGCAGCAGCAGCCCTTACAATATAGCTCTCAACCTCTGGCCATTTCACCCCCGGGTCTGAAGCTGGGTTGGCACAGGTTTGTGGTCTGACAAGGTGGACAGTGTGTGAAGGTGCTGAGGTAGAACCCCATCACGTATGGTTGAATCCAGTTCACTGAAGCCAGCCCCGGCAGGCAGAGGGCACTGCCTTGGTTCCCGCAGGGCGGTCCCCACCCAGCCGCGGTGCCCTGTGGCTGCATTGCCCTACCGGTGCCGTGCTGGCCGCGGCGTCCCCTTCACCGAGCAGTGTTGGCCGTGGTGCCCCGTGCCATGGTGCCGTAGGGCTGCTGGGGCGTCCTGCGTGCTGTGCTCGGCTGCAGTTCGGGAGGCGCTGGGAGGATACCTGGAGGGTGGCCCCGCGGCGCAGCATGGCCACAGCTTGCCCTGGACAATGTGCCAGAGAGCTGCCGGCCATGCTGCCCCGGGGTTTGGAAGGAGCCTGAGCACTTTTGGCCCCACTTGTCACCCCTGCATTGGCCAGGAAGGGCCCTATGTGGGGCAGCCCAGTGAACGGATTCTTCTGTACTGCCGTGCTGTATATTGTAAAGACGGTTGTTACCGTCACATCTTGCCATTGGTGATGGACGTCGTGTTTCCAAACTCGGAGCAGCTCTGGCCATTGGGTCTGTGGCGCAAAGAGACAGTCCTGCGTGTCCAGGCGGCAGAGCATCCCCATGGAAGTGCCCCTCTCTCCTCAGTTCTCTGCAGCAAACCTGTTTACATTGTAGCCTGACTTTTTTCTTTTTATATTTTTACTTCTGCATGTCCTTTGCATTTCAGATACTGTAGATTGGATGCATGGTGAAGCTGTGACTGAGAAGATAATACAACAATTGACAGTGTATTTCATTTAACTTTTAGCAATAAAGTAACTAAACCCTCTATTCCTCACCCATGATGGGGTCAGATAGAAAACTCTGCTAATTTGTCATAAGATGATTGTCAAAGTTTGCTCTGGATTGTCCGAATGTCAGAACTCTCGACTGTTTAACACTTGAACATTTTTTATATTATAAATAAAATAACAAATAACAAGGTGTGGGTTGCATTAATCTCAGGCAATTTCGGGGGCAAATGGGGAGCTGTGACAGGTACCATACACAGAATCACAGACTAGTTGAGGTTGGAAGAGACTTCTGGAGGTCATCTGGTCCAACTCCCCTGCTCAGCCAGTTCACCCAGAGCCAGTTGCCCAGGGATGTGCCCAGTCAGGTTTTGAATATCTCCAGGGATGGCGAGACCACAACTTCTTTGGGCAGCCTCTTCCAGTGCTTGGTTATCCTCGAAGCAAAAAAGTGTCTTCTTGTATCCAGACTTATTTTCCTACTTTTTAATTTATGCCTGTTGCCTCTTGTCCTGTCACTGGACATGGCTGAGAAGAGTCCGACTCCCTCTTCTTCAGGTATTCATACACAAGGATAAGATCCCCCTGAGCCTTCTTTTCTCCAGGCTGAACAGTCCGAGCTCTCTCAAGCTTCTCCTCATATGAGTGATGCTCTGGTCCCATAAACATCTTTATGTCCCTAGAGATCCACAGGTGGGTGTTTTTCTACCTGTTACAGACATTTGACGTTCACTGCAGGGCTCAGGAGTAGAGGCTCACTGAGATGAGTGGATGCTACCCTCACTTCTCCTGGGGGCATGCCATTCCTTCTCTACCTGCAGTCCAGGAGATTCCTCTTCACCCCATCTGTGGAAGCTTTCTCTTGTGCCAAGAAAGGCCAAGATGCATGCCACGTGCTTGACCTGCTGGCACTGATTTCAGTGATGTTTGCAGTAGAGTGGAGATGTGTTGGGTCCAATTCTGCAAGTGCTGTGCCGCCATGCAATGTCTGCCCACCCACAAAATGAGTCCCTTCTTCAGCTCTTCTATAACAAGTCTGTGTAGGGGAATCACTGAGACTATGGCGAACTCATAGTAAGCACAGTTCCTGAGGTTGCACCCATAGCTTAGTCCAACTGGGACCCCACTGCCTTTTTCCTGCTCAGTGAGATGAAACAGGTGCTCCAAAGTCCCAGCTGAACTCACCTAGCAGGAGAGGGATCTGCTGTACATAGATCTGACTCAACCCCATAGGAATGCACAGAGCCGTGAGACAAGTCCCTGGTCTTCACAATGGTGCTGATGATGAAGGCCAGGCTGAGCATGCCCACATCCTGGGCTTCTTCTGCTCCAACGCACTCAAGTTGCCCGTTGCCTTGGAGCTGAACTGTCTGGGTCACAGGCCACCTCTAACATCCGTCACACATCCTGTGGGGACTCCAGCTAGACCAGAGAGCTCATTGCTTCCCCTGAATAAAGATATCTCAACAACAATTTCCCAAAAGGTGAAAGGCTAAAGGATCCTGCCCTCCTGCCATGGGGTCCACGTAACCACACAGCAATGTGCAAAGGAGGTCTTAGATGCCTAGGACTGGGGATAAAGGAGGTAGGGTCAAGTCCTGATTTGACCCTGTTATATTTGCTGTGTAACTTTTGGACACACCATGTCCCTCTTCTGGGCACCCCCAAGCCTTGCTGGATGAAAGCAGCAGTACCATGCAGCTCTCCACCCTCCCATTACTCTTGGGACAGACTGTGACTTTGCATTGCCTTTGGTCCCCCAACTTGTTTGTTTCAGAAGCTCTTGGAGTGTGTTGAGATGGACAGGAATGGGCAGAGAACATCTGCTCCCCTTGAAGATACTTGCTTGGAATGTCACCAAGGGTGAGGATCCCTGGGGAAACCAGCCACATAGAAGAGAGAGATGAGGGGTCTTTGGATTCCCAAAGAAACCCCATCTCCCTGTCTGGTTCTACTCAGCATCTGTGAGCTGGTGAGCTCTGTTCATGGAGAAGTCCAACTGGGGCTGGCAGAGCAGCATCTGCATTACAAGAAGGCTGCAGCTCTTGGGTCACCTGCTGCCACGCTGTGGGCTGGGGTGCAGAGTGACGGTGTGGATGAACCTCGGGGTGTGCTCAGTGCAGTTGATCCACACCAGACATCACTGTCATGATCTGCTCTCTGGGGCCCTCGGAAAGATGCTGTGGGTCTGTGAGTCTTCCCTGCACAGGGGGATGTTTTACTGCACCGTGTTTTGCAGGGATCTGTGATACTCTGCGTCTGCTGAGATACCACTAGCTCTGAGCCATGGCAGCCTCATGATTTCTTGTGGTGATTTCTTGTTCAACATGTCCTTTGATTCCCATAACTGTGTTCTATATTTAGAGGCAGTTACAGTACTTCAATTTTCTTTCCAATTGCCTCTGAAGGAAGCTTGTATCGCTCTTCTTTTTTCCCCAGCTGGTTTATTTTTAGACCTCTCATTTCCAGTCATGTGTATTCCTAGGGTTTGGCCGTAAATATTTTACAGCAATTTTCACAGGTGGGGGGAGCCACCGAAGCCTCCTGTCTGCGTGTACGATGCCTTCGCTGCTCTTCCCAGAGGGGAGGGAATAGCTCTGTCAACACAGATGGGATGATGCAAGCAGGAGAGACGTGTTGGTTCCTGGCTTTGGGATTGCAAAGTCTCACCCCTAGAAAAGCCCCTCTAAAATGAATTTAATGCCAGGTTGTGTCCAGGAGAAGGGTCCTGGCAGTGAACCAGCACTGTCAGGGAATGCTGTCTGAAACCTGGAGCAGGCATGTTGCCTGCTGGAGGGCCCGACACAGGCTGGTCTGAGCCAGAAAGGGCATTTGGGTACCTCCAGGAAGAGAAAAAGGTATGGCTGCTTAATTCCTCTGAGATGCTGCTCTTCTCTCTTAGTGGTGTGTGGCTGAGTCCTTCATCTCCAGGGAGGAAAAGGGAGAAAAAAACCATTTTCTTCCCGGTCACAAGCCAAGGCTGCGGGTTGGTCAAACAAGGCATTTTTGGGTGGTCTCAATGCTCTCTTTTAGGTAAAATGCTCACCACATCTGCAGTGCATCCAGGCCAGCAGTTGCATATCAAGGCAAACTGAACACAGCACGTGGTGGAACTGGACTTCAGACCAATTCTCTTTACCAACAGATTCAGCTTTATTGTTATTCTTTTTTACATGAGTCATTAGTCCATCATTTCAAATAAACTATCAAACTGTACAAAGAAACAGAGGTAAAAGAAGAGGTGACAAAGTTGGGCAGAGGTTTTTAGTGTCATGAACCATCATGGAAAACAGTAGTCCATAGGCTCTCAAATGTTAAAAGTCCAACTAAATCTTATTTTGTTTGTTTAAAAAATGATGCAAAATATAAACAATAAATGACTGTAATCATCAGCTATAAGATCCTTCAAACCTGGAGCTTGATTACGGTGAATGCACCTAGGGGAAAGAAAAGCAATCTGAAATAAAGGACCAAACCAAACAGTGAAATAAATAAATAAAGAGTGGGAAGACAGCTGTGGCATTGAAATACAGAGGAATCCCTTCTAGTACAACAGTAAATCATTGGACCACAGACAGCAGAAAGGAACAGAAACACAATTCCCCACTTAAAAGAGTATAGCATGTGCATCGCAAAATGGAGGAAGTACAACAATGATGGGCAGGTGGAATCTCTCCTGCACAGAAAGGTTCAGCTGGATCTGAAGCATGGCTCCAACTGTGCTTCGAAACCAAAGTGGCAGACACCATGGATGCTAAATAAGCAGCCACTTGGCCAGTTTGTCTGAAAAGCAGGAACAGGAGAGGGATGTTTCACAGCAAAGCCAGATGGGATTTCCATTTGAGTAAAAAAAGGAGGGGG
>VXAK01001463.1:161353-269254 GCA_013399435.1 Arenaria interpres | reverse complement strand
TTATATGTGTATATATATATATATATATATATAAAAAGGATAAGGTGACAGAGGGCATTTCAGGCCTCTCCTGCCATGGGCAGATGATGTTCCCATATGCCATGCTGACAACACCTCTCCCTCGGTCAGTGACTAGCTCATGATAGCCCATCCTATCGTGACGTGCTGAATGGTGCTCCTCTCTGGGGAGGGACGTGCTCCCTGCCACTCTGTGCCGTCTCTGGGAGCGCTGGTGGTGCCACAGACACTGCTGGGAGCTGAAGACATGAACCTGTGGGGACTCCAGGGAGAGAAGGAGGAGGAGAGAGATGGTTGGTGGAGAAAAGAGCAACCTGGCCCTTTGAGAACCAGCACATCCCTTTGTTGTGCAGGCTGTGGTAGGAGGGAATGAAAAGCCACTGGTGCTGTTGAGGATGGGAGATGGTGTGTCTATGATGCTGAAATGCCAGAGCATTGGCAGAGAGTGTCAACTAAAGCTTCTTTGATTTCTTCCACTAGAGCAATCACTGTGTGATACACGTCTATGGTTTTGCTCCTGTAATTTCCTAGGTAAAATTGTGCTCATCGGTTTAGTCCAGGAGCGTAAAGTGTTGACGGTTCATCCCCCCTGTGCACATATTCCTTGTTAAGTGTTCTGCTCTAAAATGTCCTTTTCTGCCTTACAGCTGATGGACAGGTGCCCTTGGCTCAAAGATGGGCTTGAATGTGTCTTCCGCAAAGCGATGTCGTCAGCTTCCACCTTGAAGAAACTGGTTTCAATTCTCTCCAGGTCATCTGTCCCAACTTTTATCTTCATGCACAGCAGGTTGATGTATGTCTCATAGCGACTCTTCTGCAGGGAAAGAGGGAACAGAGAGCCTGGGAACATGGTTGGGCCATGACATATGTGAAAAGTATAGGCAATGCCATCTGCTACTACAGGAAAACCCAACATATATTGTCCGGAACCCACTAATCATACTCCAAAATTACTGTTTAACAACAGCACAATCCCTGATCTATGCAAAGCCTACAAAGACTGATCAACCCATTGTTGAAATGGATGAGGAGAAAGAGGAGGGTTGTACAAGACTCTCCAATTGCTCTTATGGGTCTTGACTGCCAGTGGTTTTATAAGATGGATACTGGAGGCAAAAGCAGACCAATGGATCCCCTCTGGAGAGTCAGGCTTGGCATTACATAAAAGGGTGGTGCAACCCTGGTATGCGGGAGGGGGATATTTCCATCCTTTGAGATTTCTGAGAATCGCCCACAAAATGACATGCTCAGCCTGGGAAATACTGGGAATAATCCTGCTGGAAGCAGGACTAGAGGCCGCCAGCAGTCCCTTACCACTGACACCTATGTGGCAGGAATCACACCTGCTAAGCTCCCACTGGAACAAAATATCCCATTTCTCCCACAATTAAATCCTTCTTAGACTTTGCAGAGAGATTAAACTTAGCTACATGCATCCTCAAAGAGTCTGTAATCAGCTGTAATGCTGGTTTCGGCTTTACTTTCAGAAATAGTTGCAGCAAATCCGGATTAATTCTCCCCTTAGCTTTTTATTAATGTTGCTGAAAAAGACTGATGCACATCAAGAACTGAACCGCTTTCTTACTTGGGACCTGAGGAAAGTTTCCTGTCAAGTTTCAGCACAGTAAAGGAAGACTTTATTTCTCTCATGAGTTTTTCCATCCTCTTGTTAGAAATCACAGAGGGGAGGAAATGTCTGTTATTTCTTTTTTTAGCATCAGTGCAAAACAGTGAGGCTTGCTGCTGCCCCAAGACACCCATCCCGCTTGTGAACCCTTGTCCTTCTCTCTCCTTTCACGCTCCTCCAGGCTCACAGCATCCACTCCAGAATTCTTAGTTCTCAATCAGCCATGATATCGTTTATCACAGAAAAGATGAAAGTTCCTTTACCTCAAATATTAGGTAATGTTCTTTGAGTCTGTATTCCTCAGCCTCTTTTGACTTGAGGCTCTTCTCTACAGGATGTAATTTATGCTCTGCTAATTCGTCTGCAATCTGCTTCATTTTATTTTCATGAGACCTCAGCTGTTCCTCCTGCGGAGAGAAGCATGTCAGGTATTAAAACGTAGGAGTGCAACACCCAAGTGCACCACCTGCCTGTTAATGTGGGATCTGTCTCTGCAAGGATGTAAGCCTAGCTACTGTGCTGGAGCCAAAGGTGTGCAGTACATTTGCAAATTCATCTGATAAGGAGCAGCTGAAACACAGGTATTTGAGTAAGATCAGAACTCATGTATTGCAAGTGCCAAGAGCGGATGTCTTTGGCATCTGGGCTTCTTTAGCATCATAAATATGAAATGCTCTGCATCCTTCAACAGCCAGGCAGAACCAGCGGTGTCCCACGAGCGACTCATCTCTTTTTTGAGATAAAAGTATCCTCCCAATCTGGGCTCTGAGAAAGGTGACATCTGGCCACATCTGGTTCAGCAGATAGGAGCTGTATCTCTGCCCTGACATTTCAGGCTGTCCTCCCATTTGCTGGGGCCCAGTGGCAGTGTGACCCTACTTTTTGGAGGTGCTAAGGCATGTCGGGCTTTCCCTGGACTGTGCTAGCCAAAGCTACTCTTTGGATGGCAGCTGCCCATTGCTCTTGGTGAACTGAGCCTTAGGCAGCCATGGTCTGGTGCCCCCTTGCTTCCAGAAAAACCTTCCTCACTGAGTGGGACTCAGACTCCACCTTTATCTGTGGCTTTTCAGCTTGAGAAACAACAGGGTGCCACCTCTGAGTGCCATGTTATAAAATGAAGTGAGGTTGTTGCCAGCTGTTGGGCCCAGTAGCACCAGCTTTTTCAACTCCAGCAACAGGAAGGTGCTGGGATGTGATGGGCAAAGAGCGATAAACAAGCCAGAATCAAGAGCCATTCGGGCAGGAGATTATGCATGGGGTTGCTTTATAGACATTGCAGAGGAAGCATTGGCCAGACACCAGGGTTTTCCACTGTCTGTCCAAGCCACCCACTCCACTGCCCTGAGCGCCTCTATCAGGCAGGAGCTGGGGGAGCTGTAAATGCGCTCAGCCTGAGCTGCATGTTGACGGGCTGGCTGAGTGCTGGTCACCCCTCCATTGCTCCTTCTCTCATGTGTTACCTGGCACAGCTTGGTCATGGATGAAGGCAGAAGTGGGCGGCAGAATTTCTTCATGGAGCAGATGGCAGCTGGGAAGGCTGGGGCAGAGAAAATGGCAGCAACAAGGTTGATTCGCAGGATCCAGGAGAGCATTTCTTCCTTACTTCTGTTATGGAGGGGAGAAGAGAGGAAGTGTCTGTAAATGCTCCTGACCCAGGACAAGCCAGCTCAAAACTGCCCTGCAGCCAGCCACTCTCGGGAGGGCCTTGCTTTGAAGCCATTTCTGTGCCACCTGGGGTTGTGAACAGAGGAAAACTCTGGCTAATTGGCTCCTCTACAGTCCCCTAATGATTTCAGGGCTGTTGTCTGCCTCTTGAAAGTCCTGCCTTCCTCATCAGCTCTGACTGCATTTCCTGAGGAGCTGGAGAGAGGTAGAATGGTGGTAAGGCCCAAGCATATCCTGCTCCTTGCAGAGTGGGAGCCACAAAACAGAGGTCCCATGGAGCAGGGAGGACCTCTCATTTGTGTCATTTGTGGGACACTGCTCAGGGTCCATCATCAGATCTGTTCAGGCAATGCTCCCCCAGCCTTCAAATGGGTTTTCACTGCACAAATTCAGATGTCAAACTTCAGCTTGACATTAGTACCCCAGCCCAATTTACAATGCTACCTATGTCAGCAGGAGACAATTAAAACATCAGACAGGAGAAGACTCAATCACACTTGACACTTATTAGCAGGGCAACTTTCCTCTGCAATAGACTAAGAGAGAGAAGATAAGCCTCTAAAGCTCATTCTTTAATGAGCTTTAGAAAGTTTCCCCATCAAAAGCTGGCAAGAGGAACCATCAGCTCTTTAGTTCAATGTACCATATAGATTTTCTCCCTTCCGCAGACTGACAATAGAAGTTAGTAAGGGGAGCCCTATACTCAGCCCTTTACATCCCAGCCCATCCTGCTCAGCCCACCTTGCTGACAGATGAGAAAGAACCTCCAGGACCGGCACACAGCTACCAAGAGTGACAGGTAGAAACTTTGACCCCATGACCAAGTCCTTTGCACAGCCCTACAGACCGCAACCTCGGCTCTTCTGCTCAGCATCTTCCTCCCCCCAATGTTTGTCCCTTAGTGTGTGTGTTGATCTGGCCAGGTTGGAGGGAGTGTGGCGATGGCTGGAGGTCAGGTTGCCTGTCCAGGCTCTGCAGGAAGAGCTGGTACTTACGGGGCCTGGAAGAGGAAGACTCTCCAGTCAGCTGTCTTCAGTTTGAGCACGTTGGACTTCTTGCTGTAATCAGAGGCTTTCGTGGCTAAGGCGTGGTGCACACGGATGGCGTTTTTCAAATCCACTTCAGAGAGATCTTTGTCAGGTTTATATTCATCCTGTGAAGAGGAACGTTAATTGGATAATGACAACACTAACATTTGCGGGCTACTTTAATGAACCTGCTTTTCTCCCTCTGCTATAATCACAGAGTGCCAAGACCAGGAAAAGCACTGCTTTGTACAGTAAATGCTAGGAGCTGATAATAATAATAATTAACTTCTGGCAACTTCTTCCATCATTAAGTTCACTGGGAAGATGTGAAGAAGGAGATGAAAGTTTTAAACGTAATTATCAATAGTTATCTCTAACAGGGCACATGCCTGAGGCTTTGGGGGAAGGCACAAGACAGGGCCCAGTTTCTGCAGAACTTCACCCATAGTGCAGAGCTCAAGCCAGGATGCAACTCCTGCTCATTGACAGGTATCAGCGAGCGTCTGCCCTGATGCTGCAGCTTTGTGTGGTGGAGGAGCTGGGCTCAGGCTTTGCACTGTCTTGGGCAGCCCTGGAACAGTAGAGTTCCTGCAGCCAGAGCACCTCTGTGCAGGTGTGGGGCTCACTGGGCAGTTGCCAGACCGAGCGTGGCCCACTTGAACCATGCTCAATCTCTCTTTAATACGTGTACTCCTTTGGTGTGGTCTCTCATGTCATTCATTAGACTGGCACGTGCAAATTGCAGCAGCATTCCCTGTATTCCTGCTTTACTTGCTCCACTGAAGGAGCAATTTCACAGAAGTAGGGAATGTAGCAGCAACTATGTATGTATATATTTTATAAACAGATAGAAAACACTGAACATGGGATTCTGAAAGGATGATCTCAGCACAGCACTTTTTAGGGAAAAAAGGAGTTCAATCAATCCTGTGTTTACCCTTTGCTTTCCCAGTGGCTGAGCTCCTGGCCACTTAAAGTGATGCTTTCCCTCCCCCTCTGTGCCCTTGCCAGCTCAAGAGCTGGTCCAGCTGGGTGCTGGGATGGAAGGATGGGCAGATGGGTGGATGCATGCATGCATGGATAGATGGATGTAAGAAAACCTGACCCTGGCTAAAACTAACCACCACTCTCGATGATGTTAGAGGCTGTGTCAGAGCCTGACTTGCCCTACTGATTACAGTGCATACCTACAGGAGTAAATGGCTCTTATCTTTTGCTTTACTTGACTATCTTTGGCTGTCAGTACAGGGGCAGCTCTGTCCAATGGTGGTGGTCTGTGTCCCAGCCCCTCCTTAGGTTTCAATCTGGAGCTTGGTCTGTTCTGCAGATTTGCAAAAAGAGATTTTTTTCCTGTGTCTCCTGGTGGTACAAATCCAGCTATTCAGGGAAAAGTCATGCTACAGCCTCCTGGTTGCTAACCCTGGTCAGTAAGGACGTTCTCTGGTGTAGGGCCAGAAAGGTCTGCCCTCAGTTGCTCTTCAGAGCACCAGGGACTGGCATTCCCCAGTCCATGGATGTGGCTCACCCAGACCTTGCTCCTGATGGGAAATAAGCTTCTGAAGCCTGTCCTTCCCTCCTTTTTAGAAGCAATCATCCCATCCGGGAGAGTGGCTGCCATTCTGTGTTCACCAGCATGTGATACTTGGCCTTGTGCAAAGAAATGCCCAGAGCCCAGAAATGTCTGGTAGGGGGTCCTGGCTCACGCAACTGCCTTCTTAAAGGTGAACCCCAAAGAAAACCCCTGGCTTTCCAGCAGAGGAAGAGGTGGGTGCTACAGGCACCCTGCATTCAGGGTGACATTCAGATGGGTTGCACTGTGGGGCAGTATAGACAACCTTTCCACAGTGGGGATTTCAGTAGCCAGAGGAATGGGTCATTAGCCTTTGAACAAAGGAAAACAAATGCTTTGGCTTATGAGGACCTAATACGTTAACGAACTTGGAAAGAAATTGTTGTTTGAGGAAGACATGCTCAGAAGAGTGCTCCATGGTGGTTTTGGTTCACTCTTCTGATGCCAGCTCTCCCCTGCTGCCCAGCCCTGTGAGCAGGTGGTGAGAGATCTGCAATACGAGCTCCCCAGCTCAAAGTTTTTTTGTCGAGAAGAGGCATGTATCTCTTGTGCTTGCCTTTGTAGGGCACCTGGATGGGGTGAGAGAGCCCACTGTATTGGTCCTGCTGCCCTCTGCTCTGGACTCGGCACCAGCCCTGAGCAGTGATGCGAATACAGACACGGAGCTACAGAGATTTCTCATACTCTAGCTTGTGAGTGGGTTTTCTTCTTTTTCCTTTTCTTCAGCTCATATCTACCAGCCTAAACAAACCATTTAATGGGGAAAACTAACCTCTGAGATGTTTTCAGTCTGTTCCTGAACTTGTCACTCCAAGTAGCACTACCATGGCAAGGGCCTGCCTGCATGGGACAGCATCCATGGCTTGGGGCTGTGTAGGGAACTCCCTCACGGTTGGGAGCCGCAAGGGCAGACCCTGTGGGAAGACCTGCACCCTTTCCAGTACTTCCATATAAAAGCACATCATGCTTTATAGGTCTCCATCATTCCTCTCAACACCACTCTATGTATGGTGATTAAGGGTTATTATCCCTATTTCACAGAGGTTAAGTAAATTGCCAAAGGCCACAGAATGAGTTAGTGCCCAGTACAGATTAGAGCACGGGATAGGCGCACCCTGCTCCCAAGGCTGCATTTCTTCCTCAAGACTGCTGTGCTGCATCCCTTTAGGGGATCAAGCAATTGCTTCAGCAGACTATGCGAGAACATGCTAATTCAGCAATTAACACTGGCAAGTCAATGACACGTGACATCTCTACATCAGCAGGATTATGGCTGCTGCCTGAATTTCTTCTAACAGACTTCTACCTGTCCACCCACCTACCCATTCTTTTGCCTATCTTCACCTCTCTCTGTATCTGGCCATTCCTCCTTTCTATATATCTGTCTCCCCACACTCTTCACTCCTTCCCTCTCTCTCTCACTCTTATTTCTACTCGCTTCCTAAAACCATGTTATATTAGAGTTTTCTATTAAAGCCTAGATCCCCGGTTTGGTCTGTGTGAAAAACTGGAACAGGATGAACGCATGCTCCATGGCATCAGGTGGGTCTGGAAGCAGGTACTTTCTCCTCTTTCTTACATCAGAAAATCATTTCCCAGTGATTTGTGCTCAAGCCAGGTTCTGCCTTATGTTTATCTGCAGGCATCTTCTGCTGAGAGCTTGGCAGGCTGGCACATTGTTTCTTTCCTGTATTGTGCAACTTTCTTGTTCTGCAAACCAGCCCATTGGCAAGAAATTGCACTAAGAATCAACAGGGCAGGTGGATGTTTATCCACTCTCTGTTGTGGTGCTGGGAATGTTTGGAAGTGGCAGGGCAAGGACTTTGTCTTTGTGGTCTCTTCCTTCTGTCCTGCCTCTGCAAGCCTGATAGACACTGTCTACAGCCAAGCCCAGCCCAAGGAATCCTCTGAAGTGTATCATATACAGTCTGGCAGCAGCACATGACTAAGAAACTCCTCTTTGCTCAAATCCTTTACTCAAACATTCCTCAGGTTAATTTTTGTTGTTCCAAATGCTACTTCCTTGGGGCATCCTTGGCAATTCCAGTCCCTCCTGCTAATTACACATCAGTCATGGCTGTTATTTATCAGACACTTTCATAACCTAGCCAAACCTTAGGCATTTTGCTTCTTCAGTCCTGGACCATAAGAGAGCCCTCAGTCTTTTAACCATTTGCTCCTGAGGGTCCTCTAGATACGGACATTGGTCTTCTAATTGCCACATCAATCTCATCCTCACTCTCTTTTTAAATTCTAACCACTCAGTACTAACATAACAAACTATGTTACTACTCTGGATGGTTACCGTTGCTAGCCTTGTACAGCAAAGAAAACTCACCCTCTCTGCTCCATCAGGGGCAATGACACCCAGTGTTGGCTTCATGGGTCCTAGTGCTAAGCAGTCAAGACAATCTTCAGTAATCTGGATTTTGGTCCAGCATGGGAAGAGAATTCTGTCCTGAAAGTGTATTTCATTCCAAATATATATCCCCTCAACAGACTCTTCCCAAGAGACATGCCCTAGAAGTTCTTGATGAAAATTTCATTCAGATCTAAATGGTTCCTGTGATTTTGATGAAATTGCCTATTTTTTATTTATTTTTTTTTTTTTGCGTAGAAAAACTGTCATAAAATTAAATAGTAATGGTAGTTCTGTATGAGTTAAATCCTCATGCATCACCCATGGTCAGCATGAGGACGTCTTTGGTAGATTCCATGTGGAGTCTTATAATAAGACAAGAGACTGAGATGTAAGAAGAGGGCCACTGACTTGAAGAATGCAACACTTAGAGGTCTGGAGAAGGTCCAGGCTCTCCTGTATGCTGCAGCTTCCCTCAGCTGCAGGAGAGAGTGGCAAGACTGTAAAAATACCACTTGCCTAAGAGCAACCCATATTGTAAATTACAATCAGCTGCTGCCAGATTTCTGTTGGTTTTATGATATGTGCCATAGAATCTGGCAAAATATGAGAATCATTGGGGTGTGCTACGAGATCTGAGTCATAATTCCGTGCTGCCCTGAGGATCTTTCTGCCTTTCTTATATAATCCAATGTTTGTTTACTCTCATTGCTTTGGAGATAATACTGCAACACATAGGAACATCAACCCACAGGGAGTGCTGTTCCAGCAAGGTGAGTTCAATGGGTTACTGCACAGCATGTGCTACTGAGGTAGTTCAGACCTAGTTCAGTGGGTGAACTGCATGATGAACAGACATCTGGCATCCCTGTCTGGCTCACACTGACATTCAAGTGAGCCCCTATCCAGACTCCTCAAATTTTCCCACAGAAAAGACTATTCATGGAAATCCTCCTAGCATCCAGGTGTCTTGAAAGGCAGAGAGTTGAATGCTATAGCATGCAGGGAAGCTCCTCCATGAGGACCTGGGATTTATACTTGTGTTGACTAGAGGTGACTACAGAACAAACAGAGGTGAAGAGAGGCAGAAAGTGTCACTTGGCAACCCATGGAAGGACCCAGCTCAGCAAGGTCCTGAAAGAGAAGAAAAACTTTAAGGACGGCCCATACCAGACTCAGTGAAGCTGCTCACAAGCAGAGCTATGCCAGCAAATAAAACAACAGGCAGGATAAGACTGGTCTGATGGTAAGCCTCTTCAGCGTCCTATTGCGTGTCTTGCCATCATCCTGTTTCACCTATTCTGTATCATCTGTTCATTCATCCTCCCCAACAGCTCCTACTTGCTGGGACACTTCTGCAGAAAACTTGCCTCAGTGTTCCCTCTTTCATCCTGCTTCCTGTATGGCCTTCTTTTGAGGCTGTAAATAGTGCCCTTAGCATGAACACCACCACTAAAGATGATGGCATCCTCCAGTTCTGTATACTGGAGCTCTGGAGGAGCTCTGTAGATGTCCATGTATGCATCATGATATGGATTAACCTCTACTTGCATCCATGGGTCTCCTGCATAGGACAACATGACTGCTTTGGACAGCATGACTGCTTTGGACAGCATGAAACAACCAATGGGATAGCCCAGCATGGTTACCTTTTGTAAATAAAGGATGGTTCCTTTAAGCACAGCATAAAATTTCTTCCAACCTCTTCTTCCTCTGGGAGCTAAAAAGGGAAGAACATTTAATTATACATGTCTATGTCTGCCAGTGCTGCTTTACTTTCATATTTCTGGTGAAACCAACCCTTCTCCTGACCCAACACAGTCATGCACTGATGTCCAGACCTCATGCACCTCCACTCTATTGCTCATGAGTCACCTGTCTGCAGGGACATGTGTTTGAGAGAGATGGGTTGGGAGATGCAACGTCCCAGCAGGAGCACAAGCAGTTCAAAAGCAGAGATGAGCTAGAATAGGGGTATCAGTGGACATGTTCAGGAAGTCTCTGCTTCTCCAAACCCAGGTTTATGTTACTTAGACTAAATGCTTGAGAAGCAGGGACATTCCTTGAGCTCTTCTGCTTCAGATAAGTTAGGCAGACATATCCTGGACAAAGTAGCGTCTGTTCCACTGAGAAGGGAACATTACGACCAGCCATCTTGATGGACTTGGGGACAGAGAACTTGCTGGAAGCTGGAGAGGGGTGGGAGGGGAGGGGAGCCATCTACTTCACCACAAGATAGCTGATCCTCCAGGCATGGGCTATTATGAAAGTGCTGGAAGGAAGGAGACCTTTGGTGGTAATCTCTACTCAGGACTTTTAATCTGCTGCAGTGACTGGGCCAGTTATATCAATTAGCAAAAAGGGTTATCCAAGGTTTCATTAATCTCTGCTCGTTAACAGTTCCCAAGTATATTTTCCTGTACCTTTCCTGTAATCCCACATGCTGACAGCAAAGCTATGAGGCATCCTGTTGCACATGGACAGGAACAAAGCTTCGAAGACTGTCCCCACAGTCAGGGCTGGGGTGAACAACTGCTGTGGAACCAGCCTCATCCCATTGCTCAGAGTGTGGGATTCAGGTTTATGCCCATGAACAGCATGGAAGACCAGGTCTATCTGTGTGGGACAGGCACTGCTAGATTCCTTGGCAGTAAGAAGGGAAGACTGAGACCTCCTGAAAACATTCATGTCTACAAATGCCTCAAAACACACTCCTTTCCCTGTTCCCTGGCATTCATGGATCTGGGGATCTCTCTTGTGTTCCCTGGGACGTGGTGAGGACATGCCTTCAACAGGAAAGGAAGGGAGAAGGCTAGGGCAAGGCTCTGGTACTGCCTGGGGCACATCTCTTCCTGTCCCGTTAACACGTACTTCTCTTCCCATCCATGTCTGCATGGGTTTTACGCGTGAGGACACCGTGCTTGTAGGTGACTGCATTCAACGCCTGGGGGATGTCCAGGAAGGGGTTGCTGCTGTCAACAATCCTTGTCACTTTCTTCGCACTGGCTCCAAATTTGTCATCTACCAGCTCCGAGAGTGATTTCCTCAACTCGTCCTCATCACTTGGAAACAAAATCAGAGAAGAGATTGAGTGGAGGACACATGGGCTGGGCCACAGTGTGCCCTAGCTGCTTTGGTTTCAAAGAGAGTTATTTATTACAAGACTAGTCAGAGAAAGAAAATGAAAGGAGACGGAGGGACTGTAACATGCAGTGTGCTAATGGTGGTGATCTGGACATATCTGGGAGGAGCGCAGGTGGCAAGTAACTGACCCAGTGGTTCCACTGAGAGGTTACTCAAAAGAGGTAAGGGAATGGGGTGCTTATCTGAACACCAGGAAACTGCAGACACACCTTTGCTGAAGACTACAAGCATTTCACAGGGACAGTCTCCAATTCCGTGCCCTAAAACCAGAACTTAAGGAGGTCTTTTGCTGAAAACCAGATATCACTGGGGTTTCTCAACCTCTGAGAGGTAGCTCTGGGGCCTCCTAGATACTGAAGGAGCTAGAGGAATGTCCTTTGCATCTCAGGGGAACAAAAGCTCTACAGACACTAGGGAGATGAGCCACTTGATCAAAACCCCACAAACTCTGAAATATATTATATGTCAGCTCCCCATTTGTGTCCTCAGGGCGGGCCAGCAGAGTGCAGGAAATGCTGGTCATTGCCATAAAAACTGCTTCTTCTCACAGATGTCCTGGTCCTGGACCCTGGAGAGCAAGGGCTGAGCACCTTAGGGAAGTGTCCACTGACTCTGCCAAGCCTGCCTCTTCCTGTTTGGAATAAAACCTACTCTGGCGCATAGAAATCAGAACTTGTATGGGAACTGGTATTTCCCAGTGTCCCTGTGATATTAAGGAGGGATAGAAAACAGGGAATTTCTGTCCAGTGTGATACATGTCAATGTCTAAATGGTATGAGTGGTCACCTTAGGTTGCAGATTAGATTGGGACCAAAGCGTAGCCGAGGAATGACACAGGGCTGAATCTACTAGCTGGGATGTGAGCAGTAAAATACCACACTTTCCCACCTGCAGCAAGTATATGGCCAAAACATCAGATGCCTCGTGGAAGAGAAGGATGATTTCTCAGTCGTCAGCAGCCACAGGAGTCCTGGGGCTTAAGCAGAGCCCAGACACTATGCCTGGGTAAGGAGTTAGTGAGGCTCAGTTCTCTCAGCTGCACCAGAGGGAACCCTCTGAGCTTCTGCTTGCTGCTGGGATGATGGTTGTATACTTGCCTGTCTGGTTGGGTTTTGTGAGCAAGGGCATTTCATTCCCTGGGATGGACAAGGCCAGAAGTCAGAGGTGAGCAGGGAGAAGAGGGATTGCCTGTGCAAGCCTATGACTCAGTGACATGTCTCTGAAACAAAATCAGGTACCCCATGTCAGGGAGTACCTGTCCCACAGCGGAGGAGCCAAGAGGTCTGCTGTGTTGCAGCGTGTCCACCTGTGATAAAGCAGACACCCTGCAGCAAGGCAGGTCGCAGGCCAGTGTGGGGGTGCAAAGATAGAAGTGGGGTGGGTGAAGGAGGGCAGGAGCGGGGCTAGATGCTGCTGACTGGAATTGCACCACTGTGGTGGGACCCTGGGGGCTGGCATCCCTCGGACATGCCTGAGCCAGGGAGCATGTTCTGGCAGGCATTGTGTAACCGCTGCCTGCATCCAGCCAGCAGATGCACTTCTGCTGAACTCCCCTTACATAAACCATCCCATCGGCACCTTCTGCTGAGCTACAGAGCTCCCTCTCGTGACTACGTCCACCCGCGACCCAGCCTCCGCTGCAGACCTGGCATTGTTGCTTTCCTCTCACACAGGTGCCGTGCACGATTATTTAAAAAGTGAAATCGATGCTACGTGACCCACTAAGAAGCCACTGCCCTTCCAGGGCCACTGGCTGGCTGTGTCCCTCCCAAAGGAGACACTGACCCACAGCGAGCACTGCTGCCATCAAACCATGGCTGGCAATGGAGGCTCCTGCTCTGCAAAGCTTGACCCAGATATATGGGGAGGGAGGTAGGATGAAATGCTCTCCAGACACTTTTCTGGCCAGGACAATATGAGAAGTGCAGATGATGGAGCTAATGGCCCAGAAGGCCCTGCTTAGTCCTCTGACCCTCTGGACAAAACAGAGGTCTGAGGGGAGGGAAGGGAAGGGAGGGGAAGGGATGAGAAATATCCACCGTGTCAGCTTAAGACTCCAGGTCTCTCATGGGCTTCCCCATGGCGGTAGTGGTGAGGTGTTGGGGCTGGGGAGCACAGCGCACCCCTCACTGAGGGTCCTGGCCTGTGCTCTGGGCAGGGGGTGGACAGCAGAGCAGGGGAAGAAGGACTGAAGAAGGTGCTGTGTGAACCTGTAATGGAGACCACCATGCTAGCTGTTCCCAGACTTGTTTCAGGGTAAAAAAAGATGATTTGGAGGAGGAGACAGAACACATCTCATCAAGTTTGTGGATGACACAAAAATGAGAGGTACAGGACCACCGCTCACAAAGGACAGGAGCCTCACTAAATGCAGAACCCGAATACTGCACCGGGCTGGAGTGATCCTGCAGAAGGGTGGTCTGGGGCTGACTGGCTGGGAAGCAGCTCTGCAAAAAAGGCCCTGGGGCTTCTGGAGAACAGCAGGATGAACAGGAGCCAGCCAGCGTGTCCTGGCAGAAACAGAAGCCAAGAGCATTCTGGGCTGTGTAACAGCGGCACAGTGAGGAGGCTAAGAGAAGCGATCATTCTCCTCTGCACTCATTACATCGTATCTTGATACAGGAAAGAGTATTGGGCCCCTAGTACAGGAAAGGGCATCAACAAGGTGGAGAGAGCTCAGCAGAAGCCACCAAGATGCCTAGGGGCAGAAGCACTTGCAATTTAAGTGACTAAGGGAGCTGGACTTGTTCAGTCTAGAGAAGAGATGGTTTTGGGGCACCTTACATGAACCTTCGAATATGTGTGAGGAGGTTATAGAGGGGACGAAGCCAGGCTCTTCACTATGGTGCACGGCAGGAGGACAAGAGCCAGTGGGCATAAACCAAAACAACAGTGATTTCAAATGGGTAAGAAAAAAAGGTCACTCTCAGAATAATTAAGCATTGGTTCATGAATCTAGAGGGGCTGTGGGATCTCTGTACTTGGAGGTTTTCAGGATCAAACAAAACCCTGAGCATCCTGATCTGAATTCAGTGTTGACCATAATTTGAGGAGGAGCCGCTTTCTGCCTGAGTGATTCTCTGATACTATTTCCAGAAGAAACAATGTGGAAGAGGTGAAAAGTCTCAGTGACCAAAATAACCCCAGATCTTGAGACCTCTGAAGCACCTGGAGAGGGACCAGCATTTTATAGGTGTAATAGTAAACAAAGAGGGCATTCCTTTCCTTTAGATCATGTCTGTGGACCAGCCTCCCTATCTGTTTTTGTTCTAAGCTATAAATAAACCCAGCTTGCCTGCAGGAGGGACTTGGAGTGCTTTTACGGACTTGGCAGGAAATGTCCTGGTAGCTTCTGGGGCTAAGGACATGATTCAAGACCTGTCAGCTACTTTCAAAGACACACTATCTATCAAATGCTTAACATATACTTACATGGCCCACTCCAGCTTCTCATTCTTGATGGAGTTATATAGTGTCTGAAACAAGAACAAGGTATTAGCTGTGTCTCTCATGGAAGACGTGTCTGGATTGTGGACACTTTCTCCACACCCTGTCTGTGTTCTTGGAGAGAACCCTTCCTTGCTGAATTATCCTGGAGTAGTCACCAGTGAGCAGGAGAACTGCTGTCCTGCTAGACCCCTTTTTGTCTATGTGCACCCCTAGGTAAACCACTGGACATATCAGCAACAGAGCCTGTCCATGGCATTTTTGACTAATTATGGGTGCTGTGCCTAGTCCTGAGTGAATCCTGGCCTACACAAAAATGGTATAAGAGTCTGGGGTATGCCAAGATACCTTCAGGGTCTCGACTATGAGAAAGGGACAGTGGAGGCTCGAATACTGGCCTGAGTGGCAGGGGAGGGACAGATGACCTTAGGGATCAGCTTGTCAAGTTCATCCTGTGCAAAATGTCATTGGTTCCTTGGGGCACTGGGAAAGAAGCAGGAATGGGTTAGAAAATCAGAATGTGAAGGTGGCCCAGACCATACAGAGGGGTGGAGTAAGGTGAAGTCTGCTGGGAGGCGGTGATGTTGTCTAAGGCATGATATGACACCTCTGATGTGGCACTGGTCATTTCAGCCTCCTTCCATACAGCAAAATCCAGGTCAGGTTGCTGGACCGACAGCGGGTGCAGACAGTAGTGGTGGTATTAAACCATATGGAAGGAGAAAATACTCACTTTGGGGTGTTTAACCAATATTGCACGGTACTGAACTAGTTGTGTTGGAACACTACATCTAATTACATGGAAGTGAAGGCAGAGAAAACTATTAGTGCCAGATGGTCATATTTGGAGGTAGGGATGCCTTTTTCTGTTGATTGTCTGGTGCATCACAGAGCTACCATGGGGGACCGGGCTCCTGGTATGCTCTGAGGGCAGATATGCCACAAATCTGGACAAAACACCACCAGGGAACAGACCTCTGGTGGCTCACTACAAGTTAGCAGAAGTTACCCATGTGGGTTACAATTCTTATAATGAAACAATTGTGCACTGGAAAATGCTGATCCAAGGGCCCAGAGTGTCCCAGCAGGAGTAATTGGTACTACAATAATAATGACAGTATCCCACTGTCTATTTATATCACATTACCTTCAGCAAATCCTTTGAAAAGTCCTTCCCATCATTCAGCCCATCCAGGTTTGCTATGAACTGTTGACATGACATCTTCTTGCCAATATTCTGTAAGGCAAAGAAGCAGCTCATTAAACTTCTGGAGAGTTTTGACTTTAATCAGCGTCTTTTAAAGAACAATTTAATATGTAGTGGTGAAGCCTGGGTTTGAATCAAGAGCTCAAAGCTGAAAGGTCTTCTTCTCTGATTTTCTATTAGGCTCTTTGATTTATTTGCTCATGACAGCACCCAAATGTTTCAAATGACCTCTTTCTTAATGGTGGAGATAAAACACCTGAAAATAACCTCCTCAGCTCTTGCTCCAAACTTTCTAAGTGATCTCACCTCTGGTCTCCAGGTTGGTACTAGTACAGGGTTTGTGTCTCAAAACTCAAGCCAAGCACTCAGACTGCCTTGAAATTGCAAGGCTTGGATGGTTCTCCAAGCTTGCCGTGTGTGAAATTGTGTAAGTGTGCAGTGTCAGCATCTGAAGACAGCCAGCATTGGGCAATGACTCATCCTTCACAAAACCTGTTATTTTTGATTGCCATTATGAAGGGAGATGATCGCACTACTGGTACTGCATGAACCTGAGTGCTGTGGCATGTGAGGGCAATACACGTACACTGGGAGAATCTCACAACCTGGAACACACTCTTCACCAGTTAGTGCCAAGACTATTTGGTGCTGATGCTGCCAGGTCATCTGTCATCCCTGATATCAGTCGGTGGCATCCGTCTTCCCAAATCCTTTACCCCTCACCATAGCCAGGTGAGTCACTTTCTCAGCCTGCAGGTATCGAGGGTCTGGAGGCAGGCAGCCTTTTTCCAAGCCTCCCCTTGCAATCCTACTCTCCAAAGGTCTGGAACAGAGGTGTGGAAGAGTCAGGGGAACTTGTAGCATTCAGAAAAAGGAGTGTGATACCACAAAGGCAAGATAGGCGTCTCCAGTTCCATGTCACATTGCAGCCTTCAACCATGGAGTCAAGTCCACAAAGACAGACCTTGTGGTGACATTACATGGAGCGGACAATGAAGTTAGTGATAGGAGAGCATGAGCTGCCACCAGCGGTCCTAAGGATCCCAACAGCATCCTGACACTGGGATGGGCTTTGCATCAAGGTATTGACAGTGTGGCCATCCAGGAGGACCTGGGAGGATGGCCAAAGAATAGCAGAGCCAGGAAGAGGATTAGGGACTTAGTGAGGAAGAAGGGCTTCACTGGGTCCCTGGGAGGGGATGAAGCTGCAGCAGATGATACAGGAGGTGACCCACAGGGCAAGATGTGTCCTCTGTGCAAGAAAATAACCTCTTGAAAGAAACTGAGACAAGAAACCCCTGCCCACAAACATGCACAACAGATGACCTGGAGACTTCTCCCCATATGAAAGCATCAGCAAAGACTGAAGTCTTGGGAGTAGGCCACAATGGCCCCTGAACCTGACATCTGTGTGCGCAGACATACTCTGGTGACATAGAGAGCCAGTGCTGCCTTTGAGCAGCTCTGTCTGATACTCTTAATTATGCTTCCTGTTGGTGCCAGCTCCAGCTTGAGAGATAAAGAAAAAGAGGGATAAAGTGCTGTTACAAATCTGCAGTGCCTGGGGACACGGCTAGGCAGAACATGAGGCTCAGCCATCTTTGCTTTCTCACAGGAGAGCCCCATGGCTGATGCCATAAGTGCACCCCATAGAGGGAGGCTACTGCCAGCTAGTGCTCAGTGGGTACACTAGCTGCAGAAGAGCTGCGGGGAACCCTGCAGACATACTAGGTTTTTCCACCAGAGGGAATAGATTTGTGTACCTGCTGATGGGTGAATTACAGCCAAAAAAAAAAAAAAAAGTCAGCAGCACAATGGTGTGTGGATGGAGAAAGGAAGGGGGGTGAGAGAGTGCATAAAACCTGCAGTAATGAACCTCCATGAGAGAGGGAGTTTGTAGGCAAAGTAGGTATGTTGCCTGAGACCTCGAGGCACCAAATTACTTTCTATGGAGAGAAGGTGATACTTCAATCCCTGCCTTGAGGCAAGAAGGCAGAGTGCACAGCACAGGTCTTTCTGCCTGCAGAGATCTCCTTGCAGTGATCCAGTAATGAATGCAGAGGCCAACACATTTTAGGAAGTGAGTGGATACAGTGAGATAAAGTGGCACAAGTTACCAGCCTTGCAGGCCCTTCTTTGGGTTTCTCGCATATTGCATCCAGGACATACGTTAATCCCAGGAGACAGCTTATTTTTTATTTTGTGATCTGTATCTTTCTCTTGCACAAGAAGATCTCTGAGTTCAAACTGAGACAGCAGCCACACTGTGGAAAAGCAGCTAATTGCTGAGCAATTGAGAAGGATGAAAACATACCCTTTCTCTGACAACCAGAAGAGGTGATGAGAAAGCTCCAGCAAGGATGTTCATACTGTGAATCAGCTCGTGGGACAAGGTTGTAGAAGCACTGCAGAGTGAGGGGCAGGATTTAGGCTGGCTGTTAGTGGGATTGAGCAAAGGATGCTGAGGTAGCTCAGATGCAATACAACCTCAAGTCAACAATATCTTAACGCTGATTTGAGAAATGGGCTGGAGCCAGCCACTCAAATACAAAACCCTGCAGGTGCCCCAAAAGTCAATACCAGCTGAATAGAGATAACAAAAAAACACTCCAGGACACAGACTTTGCAGCTTCACTTGATCAACACTTGCAAATAAACAGTTCTATGATCACAAGTGCCTCATTATCAACGGCACCAGCACTAGGGACTGCCTGAGCTTTCACACTGCAACAGTATTTAGCAAGTACAGGGAATCCCAGGAACAACTCTGGAAAGGGCCACTGTGAGGATGCATTGGGGTGCCTTCTTACACAGTAGGCCTTCTTGCTGATTCAGCAAGATCATCACGTGGACATAACCTTCAGGGGAATGGATCTGCACCTCAAAGCTCAGAGTTCAGATGTTCTATGTCCCTTGCTGAACTGGGACATCTGGGTAGGGAGATGACGCTTCATTTCTGGTCAGTCCCACAGACAAGGGCATTTTGCCTTTTTGTGGTGTGTCAGTCACTTACCAGCAATAGAACAAGCCAGCAAGGTTCTTTCACAGCCACATGTAGCTACTGTTCCCAAAATGTCCCCCTGGCAGAAAAGAACTTAATCCCATCTTTGCTTACTCCAGGTCATGCAGCAAAGCATGAGAATTCACTGTCAGACAATCAGCCAGCAGCATGGTGTGCCTGGACGGAGAGCAATTGAGTGAACAGTGGATTAAATAGATGAGAAGGGATGGATAGTTAGATGAATGGGTAGAGACAGTATGGGAATGGATGGACAGAGGTGGATGGGTGCAGACAGTATATGAGAATGGAGAGATGCAGAGACAGAGTGCATAACGGTAGTTAGAGTGTATAAGAATAAATTAGGAAGGATGAGATTGATACGATGCTGGGTAGACAGAGCTGATCCTGCTGTCCCATTGTTTCAACCCAGTGTAACTCCCCTGTTTATGGTTGGGTTCTTGCCTTCTCTGGGCCTCAGCCATCTGCTGCTGAGCTGACTCACCTAAGATGATTGCAGACCATCTCCTGAGGTGTCTACGATGGCTCTATCCACCTCCAGAAGACTCTGGATTGTAGCTTGGCATTCCTTGGCTGTTGTCAAGTATCAGCATTAGGAGGCTGGGCAGGTGACTATGGAGCGGGGTGCTCAGTGGGAAAAGCAGGTGCTTTTACAAGCCCCAGGAGGGGGCAGGTTCCTGGGGGGCCAGAGGCTCTGAAGGGTGACTATCTATGGTGCTCTCCCCAGCACTCCCTCTGTGAGATGTTAAACCACTTGAACTTCTGGACTGGAGACTTCAGGCATCAAACATCTCAGCTGCTGAGTGCTGAGTGGGGTACGTGTCCTGAGAGCTCCCCGGCATGAGCATCATGCCCCTAGCAATTCCTGGTTTTACTCAGCCTCTTTTGAAGCAAAAACCCAAACAATAACACTTATGTTTCATCGTGGACTGAGGGTCATTGGTCTGACTGGATCTGGTAGGGGATGTATACCAGGCTGCAGAAACAATCACCTCACGGCAGGGAACAAACCCGCAAGCTTTGGGTACCAATGACCCCTGGGCCACACAAAGCTGCTGTGGGCAGACTGTTGTCACCCTGCAGGTCACACCAGAGGCTGCTCGTATATCAGAGCTCTTCAGCTCTCCCAGTGCTACTAACACATCAGTATTGCTAACACCAGATCATAAGCTTGGCTTAAGGGGAATATCACAGGGTATGTAGGATTAATAGTGATGGACATGTGAAGATAGGAGCTGCCAGGGATCCCATTTCAAGCTTTGTTCAGTGACCATGAGAGCTGCTGGCCTACTTTTTGAACAAACGCTAAAGCTTGTGACTTTACAATGTCAGTCCAAAAGCTGGGCTCTGCTAAAGTACCCAAATGCAACCATGAGTGCTGGTGATGCACAGGTGTTGGTTTATCACTGTCTTTCCGTGGCCAGCAGTTCTGAACAAGGAGGGATAACATGGATGGTTGAAGAGGAGACCTCCCAAAGCTTTCTCTCCAATGGGCAGAGATGGAGCAGGCGAGTACCTACTTTGTCATAAGATCTCCTGGAGCTCAAACAGCACCAGCAGAGCAAGGCAGAGAGTTGCAACAACCTGGATTATACTACAAGGCTTGTAATGTTTGTTGGTCACTGCTGACTTTTAAACACCAACTCCAGGTGATTCCATGAAAATGGAGTGTCTCATTTTAAAGACAGTACGTTTTCTGGACAGTTGGAAACAGAGTCTGAGTGTACCTGTGGTAGAAAATCAACAGTACTAAGGCAAAACTCCAGTGTGACCAAGTGCAAATCTTATGTATTAAAACCAGTCTCATAGCTTCTAAGCCTGCGCTCAGTCTATGTGACGGTCACTGCTGGAATGATGAACTAGCCCATTCTAGAGACACTGCTGTAGGGAACTGCCCTTTTACAGAAACACATCAACCACCCGTTCCTAACCAAAGAAATTTCCCCCTGCATGGCACTGCACAGTAAAACACTGAAATACACACAATAATAAAAAGGAAATAAAATAAAAAGTGATATGCAATATCATGAGAGCATCTTTAACAAAAAAGGAGTGAGAGATCAAGTCACACACCTCGAGGTACACTGTGGTTTATGGAGGTTTCTTTACACAAGAATTTCATGTGATGCATATCAACTGCTAATGGGTTGCTAAGTAGTGAAGGACACTGCACAACCACTTAGTCCGGACAAACAAAATACTTTTTTTTTTTAAACACAGGAAAAAAAAAAGTAAAATGCCAGTGCTTTAAAGCAAAACACTAGAATGGCTGCACTTACCACCTGGTAAAGGGTTAAAGAGCAGAAAGAGAGGTTCCAGAAGCAGAAGGAAGGAAAAAAAAAGGAGGAGAAGCAGAAGAAGAAATTAATGTTACACATGCAGAAAAGTATAGAGAAAATTTTTCAAAGAAAAGCTCAGGCATTTGTACACCTGGTCAAAAGAAAGCTATTTTTTAATTTGCATATATAGCATGAGATCATTTCTTCTTACCAGGCCTCTTAGCCAGCTTGTCAATGAAAAATAGAAATGGTAAGGTTTTGGAGGTTTAGGAGGTTTTTTTGCCTTTTCGGTAATTTCTAGCTTCCCGGACACATATTTTGAATTTTTTTAAATTAAAAAGAACAGACAAAATAAGAGTATTTTGGAGTGAAGTTGCATAGTTTGCTTTCTGCCACAATGCTGCTTTTGCTGTTTCAGTAAACACTTTGATGAAAATATGTCCATGGCTCCAACTGTTTTGGCTGAAGGATGAATGCTGTGTGAGACCCTCCCAGAAGCTGTTCCCACTGCTGTCGCACTGCGTGCAGAGACACTTTGCCTAGACATGTGGGTGGGAATGGACCCAGTGGCCAGCGTAATGTTGGTCATAGGCTGCCTGTTCCCCAAAGGATGAGGCTGTGGCAGCTGTAACCAGCATGGTGCAGGCCACAGTGAAAATCTGGAAAGGATGTTCTTGCTGAGACCAGTAATTCCCTTCACTGACTGCTGTATTTGTGCTGTAATGATAGGGAGGGTCTCCCAGGTGGACTGTCAGGATGGCATGGGTGAAGCTGATGACCTTTGCATCTTTGCCATCATAGTTGAAAAGCACTCATGCAGTGTCCTCTTCCCACTCTCACAGAAAAAGGCTCTTCTCAAAGGTGATTATAAACCAGTGTGCTAGGTTATGCCTACTGTCCCTTCATTAGCAGGCTAATGAAGAGAAAATCAGGGAAGTCTCTGCAGATGCAAAACAAATTGTTACCACCTGGAGTCAGAAGAGGACTCTGATGCTACAGCTCAGAAATCATGGGATTGTGGAGCAGAAAAAGTGTGTGTGGGTTTCACATGTACAGGCTGCTAAAAGAAGCCATCCCTCTCCCTCCTCCTTCCCCCCCATTACCGTGCCCCCTCCATCTTCACACAACTTCTGGGGAAACTGTGGCTCTAGGTCTGAGCTCTCAGAGGGGCTATGAAAGAAGGTACTTCAGTGACCTGAGACTTGAGGAGCCCCTTTAACCCTGTAAAGGGGGCACACCCGGCCCTGAGGCTCACAGCCATGCTCTATGCCTGCACCATAAGGGTGGAGAGCAGGGAGGAGATCTGGGTCAACAGCACCTACAGAATTCCACAGCACTGAGTGGGCCACAGGGTCCATGTATACTCCCAGATGTGTGCTATGGCAGTGGTCTACAAGGGTACATGATCTCCCAGTGCTGTCCCCTATGCCCAGTCCCATGTATCTCCCCTCTGCAGTTATTTTTCCTACCACTCTGCTCTCCTCTTTACACTCTGGTTGACCTTTTAGGAATAAATCCAACCTATCCTGCCTGAAAAAGCCTCTAAAAGGTGGTGAGAGATCTTAACAGCCTCTGTTGTTTTCCAACCACATCTTTGTGCACTGAGTTCTGCTCACCCTGCTCTTTGTCTAGAGGCCTCTCTGATATGAAGCTCTCCAGTGTCTGTCTGTTACATTTTGGGGAAAAGGAAAGCTGGGACTTACTTTGTGTTTTGGGAAGGAAAGGTGAAATCTAGACCTGTATGAAACCGCTGACTCCTTTGCAGCAGTTTCTGGGTTGAGGGGAGCCTCAGGTGTCTGCACCACAAGAAATAGCAGCGCAATTGGTGCTGCTGTTTGCCAGCTCCACAGGGACTGGTGGTGCAAACCTCTCCATGAGAGCTCCTGGGACAGGGTTGATGTGTACAACAGGTCCTGGGAAGAAAGCTGCATTGCCTGTGCCTGTGTAAGATAACCGATGTCAGCACAAGATATGCCTTTGCCTTGAGTGTAGAGTGACACTAAGAGGGCTGTCCCCAGGTCTGGGCCTGGCAACCAAAATTCCTCCTGGAGTTAGTCAGAGTACTCTCTGCTGACCTATCCCAATTTTGCAGCAACACATCCTGCATCAGGGACCACACCTCTGTACTGGTAACGAAAAAAGCAAGGATGTGTCTCTGAGTACTACTTACATGGCCGTGAAGGTCTGTGTTTAGCAGCATCAAGGCACAGGTGAGCGTGTGAATCCCATCTGAAACACACAACAGTCAGATGGCTATGATTAATGCCCTTCCCACATGGTTTTGATTTTTGGCAGCCCATCCATTGCAAAACGAAGGCTGAGGATATTAAATAATACCTGTTTCTTTCAACTATGCAAGATAGTTTAAAGAAAAAAAAAATCCTTTTTTCCTTCAAAATTTACCTTTTCCTGAAACAATCACCGAGTAATTGGCTTTAAAGCAGCTTTATCAGTGGCTTTCTAAAGACCAGATTTCCTGCTGAGTCTTCCTCCATATCCATTTAGGCCTATGCCATTGCAGAATGGGCCAGAGACCCTGGCAAACAGAGCTAATTTCCCCCTGAGTTGATTATAGTCACCTCAGGTATTTGTCCTGAGGTCCTTAACCATCATTCCCGGGCAGGCTGAGTTGTTCAACAAACTTTATTATTACAAATGAGTGCAGCATTTTTGTCTCTCTGACTTAAAAAAACTCACATGAATTTTTCCTTCCATTTGAGACAGCACAGCACCCTGTTCTGTACTAGGGAGCCTGGTGACTTGCTGTTATTTCAAAACCATGCTGTGTCCCGAAGCTGTTCAAGGTCAAGAGACCAGTCTCCAAGCACCACCTCACAACAGTGAGATGTAAATGCACCCTGGCACATGAAACGGTCTTGCAAGGACCTCACAAAATGGCTAGAGAGCACCAGGGAGGAGAAAGGGGCAGAAATAATACAGCCTTTGTCTTTGGCCCTGCTCTTGGTATGACTTGGTGTCCTCACGTAGATGGGCTGCTCCACAGACGAAGCCAGACATGACATGATGCTCATGGCCTATTTCCCTTGTGTCTGCCCCTCTCTGAATTGGTGCCCTACAGTCAGGCTGTCACTTCCCCACAGGCACGGCTGGGGACGTGACACTGGTCTCCTCTTGTGGGGGTAGATGTGCAGCCACAGAGAGCCATCCCCATCGCAGACAGCCACTAAACAAAGGCACCATTTGTGTGGAATAGTGAAAAACCCTGAGCACTCCATGCTCAAGGCCAAGTTCTAAACAATGACAGCTAAAGGCAATCAAACACACAAGCCCAGGATGAAGGCAGCAGAGCACATGAGCTTCTCCCTTTCCTGGAAGAACCATGGTCTCCGAGGAAAGAAGGATTTTTCATGGGAACGTCATATATTTGTCTACGAGGGCTGACAGTCTTGTGGACATGGTGTGATGGACATCCCCCCTTCAGGAGAGAATCAGTTCCTAAGAAAGATGCTTCCTTCACTTTCACAAGAAGCAGCTTTGGGCTTTGGACAATGTGCCTCGCCAGTGTGTATGCTGGAGTCTCTGTGAGAGGTTCTGGGCTGACATCCTCACCGGGCTATTGTATCACTTTGGTCAGCTAAATCATGCCCCACACGGCCCCACGGTGGAGCTGCTGTCCCAAAACCTGCTCTTCTCTCACTGTTGGTTGGCTTAGCTGCATTCACTTTTCCTCTTGGCTCGCATAGTGTCACAACACAACCATACAGTTCTTCCATGTCTGGACTTCATCAGTACAGAAAAGAACTAATAATATTAGTCCAAGACACATTTCTCTCTGGGAGAAAAATGAGCCACCCTGGTCAGCAGCTCAGAGTTTCTGCCACCCTTATCTGCCGCATCCCATCATACAGGCTGAAGTGACCCATGGTGTTGCAACAGCCATGTCTCCATCACTGGAATCCACATGTAGCAATGCCCTGAAATGTCTTAGAGAGATTTAAGACCTTCTCATACACCTGATCATCTCCAGACAAAATTGCCTTGACTCTATCATGCCTCTATGGCAATAGGCCATCACAACCGAAGGTGTTTCTTTGGAAATCTAGATAATACACAGTGGCTCAAATTTCATCTTTGTGGAACATACTTTACAAATTTAGGCTGGATGCAGCAAGAAGGAACTGCTTCCTGAAGAAAAAGCTTGCAATAGCTTTTTCAAATTACCCCACATCTAGTGCATGCTTTTGCAGTATCTGCAAAAGATGTGACCTGAAGGAGTCATGTTCCTTCCCTCCTTTGCATCAGCTTCAAGTATTACGTGGATTACAATTGTATTTTTCAAGCTCTATTCAATCCCAGTACTTAGTGCAGCTCTGTTCTGCTTGGGACTCGTTCAGTTTACTGTAGTCTGCAGTGGTGGTCCTGCAGCCTTGTGAAATGTGGTGCCACCATCACGGGCAATTCTGTGGCCCTAAATGTTAAAGAATAGGTCATGACAGCAGCAGCAGTTATGTGTTTCAACTCCAGTTTTCCTTACTCTTAATAGTTTTGTACTGTTAGGGAGTGCAACATTTTTAAAACAGGCCCTACCAGCAGCAGTGACATCTCGACTATAAGGGCCATGCAGTTATGGAAGAGTTTAACTTTCTGGCTTCATTCATGCTTGCATTAGCAAGCACCTTCTTGCAGAGTGTTGAGAACGGGGATCTAATTTCTCTTCTGAGAAAGTGTAGCATGGCTCCATCAGCAGCTTTGTAGCCCTTGTTGCCATGGCAAAGCCTGTGTTTTCTTTCACTAGTCACTGCCCTCCAAACACCCTCATGCTGAAGGGTGTGGGGTGGAGACAGAGATCTGACCCTCTGTGTTCCTGCTCAGCCTCTGCTCAAGCTGGTGTTTGCATGCCCTCACTGGGTGTTAGGCACCTGAGCACCAGAAGGGGAGAAAGGACCAGAAAGGAGTGGAGGTGGATGCAATAATGTTGGGGATCAATTGCAGGGGAAGATATGGAGGAAGGGTCAGGATGTGGCATTTGGGATATTTCAGTTTGGAACTGCTGCTGAAAATTCAGCCTGTAGCTTAATGTCTACAGGTGGAGGACCCTTTGGAGGGGAAGGTCCTCTTTGGATCAGTAGGGAAGAACATCCCACAAACACCAGGAAATGCAATCTAAACCTGTACTTCTTTGCAATACCACTGATAAAAGCAAAGAGGTCATTCTGGTTTGAGAACAGCTTGTGTCCAGCTATCTTGGCAGAGGGACTGGAGGGTTCAAGTGACGTGAGGTACTGCTGCTATTTGGGAAGATGGAGTCAAGCAGGAGCTCTCAGACAGAAGTGGCCTATTGCATGCTGAAGAGGTGGAGGAGGAACAGCTGGCACAGCTGTCAGGTCAGCAGCCTGGTTTCCACCCATGTGTGCATTTATAGATGCCTGTAAGCAGGTGTGTAGAGGCATTCATGTAAGTATGAACATGGACATACTCATGTCTGGATGTGTGCATGTGCACATGTGTACCAGGAATGACCCTTCCCATTTGAAAATGTCAAAAGAAACTATACCTACTTTAAAAAAAAATCAACAAATGAGGAGGGAATGAAAGTAGCTAACAAAATCTGGAGCTCCAGTGAGCCCAGAATTTTAACTAGTTGTGCTTTCTCCTGCTGCAGTTGTAGATGCAAAGAACACAACTCCTGTGCATGGCAAGTCAACAGCATTCCTCAATCTGCATGGAAATGTCTTCTTCCACTCAGTGGACAAGGTCTTGGCCTGAGCTAGCACCAGCCACTCATTTGCCCACTGCCAGCGACCACTTTGCAAACCACGACTGCAGCAATTTGCAACCTCTGAGAACCTCTCACCATCTCCCTTGGTGCTGGGTAAAGCCTGGCCACTGATGCAGGCTACAGCACAGCTCATAGGCACTTTAGAGGACCAGGCTCCCTGGGAGCCCACACTCAGACCCCATACCCTGAGGGGACTCAGCTGGCTCTATTGTGGGGGTCTGTACAGCACCTGGTGTCCCCAGTCCCTCTCAGTACAGGGAGGGCAGGGGCATCATCAGGGCAGGATGCTGGAGAAAGGGAGAAGCTGTGGCCTTGCCTGCCCCAAGGGTGCTGTTCAGGGCCAGCTGTGGGTGGCCGGATTCACACTCGGGCTGTGTGCGTTACACAGGTAAGTGTGCAACTGACACTGGAGCCAGGGAAAGAAAACAGTACCTTCAGACGTGCTCTCCTCTGGGTTGCACTGGCAATATCGCCGGGAGAAATGAATCAGCACCCGTTCCCGCTCCTGTGTCTCTCCCATCAGCGGGAATGCTTTCAAGAATGTCCTGCAAAGAGAAAGTGATGCTTGAAGATGTCGTGGATCAATTTGCTGGGCAGTACCTGTGCTAAGGAAGGAGACAGAAAGGGGTCTTCAAGCAGCTAGGAAGGCCTTTGTCCTCTCCCCAGCCTGCGCACTCCTGGGCCCCCACAGGTGTGATGCAAAAGGTGTCTGTGGAGCCAGATCTGAGCTGTGTAGGGAAACATGCTGTCAGCTGAGGTCTGAACCACCTCTGGCTTAATGGCACCAGCATGGGTTGTCCATCCCAAGGGAAGATGTTACTCCCACTTGATTTTGTATGGGATAGGATTCCTGGGAAAGCTGCTCTCCACCATAGGGAAGCAGATTGTGGGCCCTCTTGTCGAAGACCACTTTCGGTGGCAGTACCTTGTGTCAAACGTGACACTAAAGCAAGGATTAAACGACAATGTGGAGATCCACCCCACCCCCACCCTCTGCCCCGCCCCTGCTCCTTTCACATGGACAGCCTCCATAGCATCAGGAAGCCTGGAGGAGAAACCCACCGCGCTGCTCCACTCTGTCCAGCCCAGGCCCTACACGGGAGTGCCAGAGACCAGCTCACCTGAGTGCTTTGTCAAGGGTCAGGCCAGTGAAGTCAAAGAAGCTGAGATACTCCTCTGCTACCAACTTGCTAAATTCGTTACTGTAATTAAAGAGGGAGTAGTCAGCCCTTTCATCAGGGAAGAAGACACTGTCTACAAGAGGAACAGCTGATTGCTGTTTCCTGACCAGCCCAAACTCCCAGCGAGACACTGCAGACACGATCCCAGACCCAGGGGTACTTTCTCCTAGCTCGAAGTGCTGCTGGAAGACCTCCAAAGTGCCCTAACATGCGCATAGCCTAGCACTGCAGCTACCAGCCCTAGACACCTGGCAATGAGAGATGTGGGCCCCAGTGCTACCCTCTGCTGTGCTGCTGGCTAGGCAGAGCCTCCTCCCAAACCAGCCAGGAGGAGGAGGCCGTAAGGATGTCCTGTGCTGATCAGGCACCTTCTCTCTTACCTAATACTCTCCCACTGCTGGACATATCCCCTCCTTCTACTGCAATATTCCAGCTCTTTACTACATGTTGGCTCCCACCCCACCCTCTCTTCACAGCACTTTGCTTGCATGCCAGATGGATGTCCCTGGGACCTGGAGTGGGTAGCTCAGCTGAGCTTCTGGCCCTGCTCATCCCTGAATGCTACTCAATTCCAATTGCTACCATTCCCCAACCACATTTCTGAAGGATGCTTGGAGATATCTTGCCTTTAAAGCCAGAAAAGGTGCTGTTAAGTTCCTCTGTCTATCCAACTCAGGTAGCACAAGTGCAAGAATAATCAATGAATGCTGGCAAGGAATGGGAGATGATCTCAACATGCTCAGCCTTTGCCATATACAATTCATTTTCCTTCTCTCCACAAAATGAAAAGCATATTGCTAAGTGTTGCACATCAGTTTCAAACCGGGACATGTTACAGGTGGAATTCATTGCTTTTCCTCCAGCATTGTTTCATCTGCTCTGAGGTGGATGCTGTAAAGCTGTTCGGAAGCGCAACACATAGCGGGATCAGACAGAGCAGTGTGACAGCGCCAGGGCAGAGGTCCAGGCTGAGTTTTGAGAGGCAGGACGTAACTATTGGTGCTGGAATTTGCACAGGAGGCTGTTTCAAAGCTGTACGAAGCCAAAAGGCTTCACACTCATAAAACAATTTTATCATTTGGGATTGCTTGCTCTGGGGAAGAACATGTGCTCATGGCCCCATGCTCCCCACCCGTTAGTCTGTCTGAAGCAGTGCCACAACGATTGGCATGCAGATTCCTGCCAGCTTCCCAGGAAGACTTCTCAACTTGTCCTGGGACTTCACAGAAAGGTAATGTGACATGCAAGAGATTACCACAGGTTTGTGAAAGCAGATGTCACCACATCTTCACCATTGTGCCAAAGCATGAGCAGAAACAAGCAAGCCCCAGACCTCCTTTGGGATCCTCTTAGCTCTAAGTCTGCAGAAGACCTCATGCATTAGCTGTGCCAGTGCTGGGAACTAGCCAGTGCTCTCCCTTTCACAGATCAGGTCCCACTTCACACATGCAGTTGTAGACTCCCAGAAGAAAAGGTCAGATTCCTTCTGTTTGGGCATCTATTTACCAGGTCTCCTGGGAACCCACTTGGGCACTCTGGGCACTGGCTACACAGCAACAACTGCTATCTACTGCAGCACTGCAGCGATCAACAGGGCAGAATGGTGCCTATCTCGCCCCACTTAACTCAAGCTGGGCTTGAAGGACTGACCTTGCCCAAGGCTCCCTAAAGCCAAAAGACTTAACACGTCTATAGCCCAGCACAGATCTTGGGTGGGCTGAATTGCTCTTGAGATGTCTTCATAGCCTACACTGGGAGCTACACCCTAATTTATAATCTTAACTAGACCTATAGTAAGGCAGGATGAAGGTGGGTAGGAGCTCCCCTTCCTCCCACTCTCTCCCATCAGGACAGCACAGGAAGGTAGGCAGGCCTTGCTGCCTGTCCTTCAGCTCATTGGGTCTTGCTGAAGGCCAGGAGTCTATAGGGAATTTGTGATTCTCAGGACAAGTGGTCTGTGCCAGATGCTGTGGTGTCAACAGAACCCAGCCTGGGTGCCTATTGTGCCTTCCCATGTGCCTCACTTGGTTCCTCTCTGCTTGGAAAAGCTCCAGGCAGGGATTGCCAGCTCTGCCAAGGGAACCAGACAGTATTCCAGGACACCTGAAGGCAGCCAGCCCCTAGGAAGCAACAAATTCCTATGTCTAGCCAGGTGCTTGGTGACATTGATGGGACGCTTCTCCCTGAGCTCCAGAGCCAGTTAACATGCCCCAGGCATGCCTGGGACACAGAGCTCCAACACTGGCTAGGGCAAGATCATGGTGTACACTAAGGTGAGCTTAGGTCTTTGCTCTGGTTTCCTCATTCAAGAATTGGCTTTCTCTCTCTCTCTCTCTGTCTTAATCCCAGTCCCTCTTGCAGGACCCAGTGATACTTCCACCACGCAGCCCAGAAATGACAGAGACATCCCCAAAAGAATAACAAGGCATTTCCCATGGGGACATGTCTGAAATCCTCTGGCTCTACAGACCTCCTCTCACCTTACATTCCAGCTCGATGCTTCCTCCCTCTGCCTAGTTTGGGAAGGTCCAGGCACCAAGAGTGCTTACTGACCTCCCAGCTTCATTCTTATGTGGCTGGACACGGACAGATATGTGTTGATTTGCAGACTGAATCACACTGTCCTACAGAGCCAAGCCTGTACAGTCCAGGATGGTTTTTTGTGCCACAGTCACTTAGGTCAAAAAAACCCAATTGTCCATAGGAAGTTTGGCTAAGTAAAATTCACCTAATCTCCAGGGGAGGAAAATACGCTGCGTGCCCATGCCATACTGACCATGGGACTGACAGACCCCCAGTTCTCAGTGCTCTGCTGCCTACTTTGTTGCTGCCTGTGCGGTGTTCTGAGCACAGTGCTCTCCTGGAACACCTTGCAAGGAAGTGCTTGGCCCTACCATCTTCAAAGTCTGGCAACTGACACAGTTCAGCCTCCATCCACCAAGAGATATGTGACCGTGGGTAGTGACAGTGCTGAGACAATGCCACAGACAAACCCAGGAACAAGAATCTTCCATGGAGGGTTCAGTTGCCTGACAAAGATAATTTCTGGATTTGAGATTAACTTCACAGAATTGTGTCTGCTTGAAATAAAGTATTTGGAGATACCCATCCTCCAATTCCTTGTTCATCAAGCCTTTTCTATGTGTTTGACAAGGAAGAATTGTTTTGAGCTTGCTTTGTTTTTTGCTTTTTGGTGTTGTTTTTTTTTTCCCAGAAAAATTTGCCAGAGAAAATTGCCAGTATTCACAAAGAAAAAAAAAGGGGGGGGTTAAAATGAGTTAAAAAGCTGTAACTAATTTTTAAGATTTTACTTTTTGAACAACCCTCCTAGCCAGTCCACCTCCTACATGAAGCTGGCCTGAAAGCATGACTTAAACTTACCCTGCTCCCACCACTGCAGGTTCGTCTTACATGGTCTTAAGTGAGCAAGACCAACTTAAAAGACACTTCATCCTTTTTCTTTCCCTGCTCTGCAAATCTGCTTGCTTGGTGCAAGGGCCTTCAGCTCTATCCAGTTCTTGTGCTGGGGAATGATTCAGATGTCAAAAACCCAGCCAATCAAAACAGAAATTTTCTTTTAAAGGCTATGTCAACTCCCAAATGTGGGTCACCAAACAGCTTTCCAAGATGTGAGGATTGCAGGTATGAGTCAGGGTTGCAGGAACTAGCAAAGGGACACACTCAGATGCACCCCCAGAGACCAATTGCTTAAACTTCCCCCATTCAGTAAGCTGGCATGGCAAATTTGCAAGAAAGGTGAAGGATGCTAGACCTGAGGGAGCAGCAACCAGCAATGCACCTGGTACAAGAACCAGAGCAAAAGAGAAGAACAAGGTTGCTGCCAGATGATACAAAGATCCTCTCAAGGAGATAATTTGTGGGCTCCTGTCCCAGGACTAAGCTGGGAGTCAGAGACAATCCTTGGTACTGAAAGCTGGGGTATTTGCTGAGGGACATTTGTGTCCTGCTGATCTGGAGAAGAGTAAGACATTGCAAGTACATAAAAAAACCCCAGCAACACAGGTTATATCTGATCCAGGAGAAGGATGATGGGGATTGGTGTCCTCACACCCACTGGCATCCTAAAATAATCTGCTAACTGCTACGCTCATTTCTGTTACTCTGTCTCTTAGAGACTCTCTCAGTTTTGAATAAACATGTCTTATTTTCCTTCTGCCTTACCCAGACAAACCTATCAGCTGAGGTGCTTGGGCTTTTGGCATGTACCTGGCTCTCCACCAAACCCTTCATGTCATCTGTACAAACTGAGTCAGGGGACACTGCAGCAAGAAGATTTTGAGGTGCAGACATTAAAAACCTGGGGACTGGTAGGGAGCCCAGTGTAGGTCCAGGTGTGGATCCCAAACCCTTCAGCCTGGGGATTACTTTAGGCAGGGTCTTGCTGGGCCCTTACCAAACACAGGAAACTCTCGGTTTTGGAGGGCAGCAGCTTGTGGCAGTTAATGCCCAATACATGCAAGCAACTTGTAGGATTCAGATTTCAAGGGCATTGGACTTGGACCAGTTTCAACTGGAAGGATCTTCAACAGCCCCAACTCCACCCTTAAAGCCCTTGTGACAGCAGGCTTGTCCCTTCCTGCCTTTGACCTGTCCTCCCAGAATGACCACTGCTCCCCAGAACCTCCACAGCTGTGTTTCTGCTGGCCATGATCAACGCTGCCATCTCAGTCAACCCCCTTGTAGGGTTGGCTGCAATCCAAAGCTCCACTTACTTTTTCCCGAGCTGGCGTGCCACATCGCAGCGCTTGAAACCTTCAAGGTTGTAGAGGCGCTTGGCCAGCCTCTTGGCAGCCTCACTATCCACCCTGCAGCCGTTTGCCAAAGTGTCCGTGCTGCCCTGGTCAAGCTGCTCCATGCTGCCCATGTCGGAGTCAGAGTCTGACAGCACGTCTTTCAAGCTGGCGTCGCTACACAGAAACAAAAAAACAATTCAAGGAGTAGCAATGTGACATCATGAAACCTACAGAAAATTCCATATTTTGATTTCTTCTTGTCCTAACCAAAAAATACGAAAAAACAACGACATGTTTGTGAACTGGACATTGCAGAAACACTCTCTCATTTCAGATCAAATGAAATAGTACAGTTTAATTTCAAATTTGCAAAAAAAGGTTGAAAAGAAGGTGACTTCTCACTGAGAAATGAGGATGTATCCATTCAAAGCAAGCAGCCCCAACACCTTTCTAAGCTTCCTCTCTCTCCACTGGTATAGAAAAGGATACCAAGCTCTTTCAGAGATGTGGACATCTAGGAAATATTAGGGATAGATGTTATGCTTTTCAGTTAAGAGTATTTCCAAGGATGAGAAACTGCACTTGTACAAACCATGCCAGTGGGACTGACAGCGGACCTGCTGTCCCTGGTGGGCTGCTCCTCTCCCAGCTGCCAGCTGTTGCCACAGACAACAGGCTGAACAGACCCATTGGCATCGTGTAGGTGGGGCTGCATGTCTGCGTTCTTGCCCCAAACCAGTTACAGCATTATGGAACCTATTTGCCCATTTTGAGCAGTGTGGATCATGAAGGCCTGATAGCTAGCTAGACATACCTCCTTGCTCCAGCTCTCCCATGACCTGGCTGCTCATCACCTGGCTTCCTCTGCAATGAACTGCCCTGCAGATGAGCTGCTGCCTCCTGGGGATGAGGGTTTTGGCCTGAGCTGGATCAGAGGATGAAGCCTCTGCTGATCTTCTCACTACCTCACTGCCTGCAGAAGAACCTTTGGGGAAGCCTCTATAGAGGCACCCAGTCCTAAGTGAAACCTTGAGGTTTCTCTGCACTTCAAAGCATGCTTGGGAGTGTGCCTGACTGCCTCCAACCAGCCAAGGGCTTTTGCAGATATCAGGCAGACAAGGCTATGGCCTACCCAGAGAAGCCTTGGCTTTGCCTGCTGTAAGAACAGATGGGATTTGTGAGGAATGGTGGTGACCTCCAGAGCAAACGTGAACACAAAGGCCAGAGTCTTGGCTTTTCTTGGGCTCACAGGGCTCCTACAGGACTCTGCAGCTCAGAAGTAGATTAGGGTTCTGGGTTTGAGAATAAGGAGGATTCAGACAGAGGTTGACTGGGGACTGGTTGGTTGCATGCCATGAGACCTTGGTCTCCAGCTGCAGTCCTAACCTACAGGTAGGAGAGATTTTCCTGTTGGTGTTTGGCCTCTACCATGGCAGCACATGAGAGGAAGCACAAGGGGAAAAAAAGCAGCTCTGCTTCTATCATGTCCTCTGAGCTGTGTTCCTGGACTGGGATCCCTTTGCCCAAGGAACTCCCAGCCTGCCTTACCTGATGGAGTTAATGATCTTGGTGGTGTCTTCGTCCGTCCCTTCTACGTGGAACCCATTTGGGATACTCTTCAAGGACAACCGACTCAGCACGTTCTCCGACCTGCTGCTGGTAATTGAGTGCCTGAGAGGGCTCCCAAAATCTCCCTCCACTGGCTTTGCTGCTGCCTGTTCTTGCTTATCAGCAGTGATGTGATGAAGGACTTCTCTCTGCTGGGCTACCAGTTTCTGCTCCAAGAGCTCTGGGCTTTCCTTGACCCTTTGCTGGATCAATGGGGTGAGTGGGGCCTCAAAACTGACACAGCTGTCTGTCTCATCTGTGAGAGAGAGGACATCCAAGGAATCCAAGCTGCTGTAGTATGTACCCTTCATAAGGTCAGACTCAACAATCTTCTCAAAGGTCGAGCTGAACCCATCCCTGATGTCTTTGAATTGAAAATGTTCCTTGTCATCGTCACTGAAGCTCAGCTTGGCATCTCCAGAAGCAAACCTGGACCAAAAGGGGACATGTAGAAAATAATGTCAAGGTAATTGCTTGCATTGTTCCACTTGGAGCTAGGAGGCAAGAGAAGAGGCAAAAATGGATGCGGTAATTATAGGCTCTTGGGACCTTTCTGTGGTATAACCTGCTTGGTTCCCAATTTTATTACAAGCTTCTAGAGATTAAAAAGGCAGGGGTTTATGATGAGCAATCCCAGGGGCACAGCCAACTCTTAATTTGGTTATGCCCCAGTAAAAAGCCAGACCTGTGAACTGGAGACATTTGCATCTGACACTGGCTACTGGATCCACTGCCAGAATAGATTTAATCTGCAGGTTATCTCTCCCTTCAAGTGCTCCAATTATGGCTACTTCAAAAGCATGAAAATCCTTAAGATCAAGGACATTTCATCTAACTTTGGAAGCTGGCAGCAAATGTTCTTGATCCCTTTTTTAGCGGAGAAAAAGCAGAAGCTTTCAGGGAGCAATTAATATGCTGTAACTGCAGTCTTTTTTCTTAGATGAGGCACCCTAGAAGTGCAAGACACCCCAGAATAGTTTCCTTTCCACTAAGAGGGATGTAAAAGGTGATGGACATACATCCAGGCAGGGGAGGCTCCATGCTGCTTTACAGCCAGCCTGTGGGATTCAGGCAGAGCATTACAGGCAGGACAGGAGGCTGCAAAATGCCTCAACCTACAGGCCTAGGTTCCAGGTATACATGGATGACCATCAGCAACCACAGCTCTGTTTGGCTTTGAATGCAGGGGCATTCATTCCAGCGTACATTTCAATATGAACTCCCACTGGGAGAATTCATCTGAGTCAAATCCAGCAACACCCACTGTGCTGGGAGCCCTGGGGAGCTGGGAGGACCCAGTCCCTCCTGAAATAGACCAGGCTGCAAGGACCTGCCTAAAATACCCCGGGCTTCTCAGGTGAAGCCTGCCTCCCCGCTTCCAGCAGACACTGCTGTCATCTGCTTTGTCAGAACCAGGCACTTCATTCTGTGATACAGATGAAAGCTAAAGGAACAGTAAGCTGCTTTTCCCCTGCCTGCGATGGAGTTAACTTCCTTCATAGCAGCACATATGGTGCTGTGGTTTAGAGTTGCGCTAAAACAGTGTTGATAATGTACCCATGTTTATTGCTGAATGTGCCTGCACATCATCCAGAATTTCTCTATTTTTCACTTCCCACCAAGCAGTCTGGGGGTAGGCAAGAGGCTGGGAGGGAACACAGCTGTGACAGCTGACCTGAACTGACCAAAGGGATATATCATTCCATATAATGTCATGCTCAGGAAAAAAAAAAAAAAAAAAAGGGTTTGGTCTTTCAAAGTGGCCATTGCTCAGAGACCGGCTGGGCATCACTCTGCTGCCGGGAGGTGGTGAGTGATTGCTTTTGTATCACTGGTGTGGTTTTTTTTCTCTCTTCTCCATTTACTAAACTGGTTTTATCTTGACCCACAAGTCTTCTTGCTTTTGCTCTTCTGACTCTCTCCCTCATCTCACAAGGGAGGGTAGTAAACAAGCACAAGGACAGGTGCTTAGTTGCTGATTGGAATCAACCCACTGCACCTCCTCACTGTGGTTACTTCTGTTTGGAAACCCTGTGTCAGTGTCATGGCTGTACCCTAGTGCCTCTCCCAATGAGCATGGCCTCTCTTTGCAGCAGACAACATCTCCCAGAGCTGAATTCTGGGGGTGGATTGAGCAAGTTTCTTGTGCCAGCTAAGGAGATGCTGTACCTGTGCGTGCCCAAATCCATACACTGTTAGTAATGGTTCCTACTGGGTGCCAGTGTCAGCCCACTCCTAGCCTTGCAGAGCATCATCTGGCACAGAAGAGATCGGAAATGGACCTTGGAAGGGAGTGGCTCTAGCTCAGAGGCAGCAAAGCACTTGTGAGCCAGACATGCCAGAGCTATGAAAGTGTCTCCTAGGAATTTGGACACTTCTGAATGCATTTTACAAAACAGTTCAGTCTTTTAGGTGGGGAAAGTGAGGCACGCACCACACTCCATGGAATCGCTTATAGCAAAAGTAAAGGGAGGAAGAGAGATATAGCCTTGTATCTCATCCCCACCAGCAGTCAGCAGAGAACAGGGAAAGCAAACCGACCACTCCTGACAGCCCCCCACAGCCAACCACATGTTTCCAGCTCCCAGCTCCATCTGCAACTTACAGATGCCCTGAGCCAGAGCTATTCTGAACATCACTGCTATGCCTAGGCATAGGCTCAATGGACCCCTAAAGCCAGGTCTACCCATACCATTACAGATCTGGGGTTCATACTTGCTTCTCTCAAGGCAGGAAGGATTTGCCTGTATTTCCGCTGCACACCTAAGCGAGTACCAAGGAGGAAAGGTTGCCCTTGAAGCAAGGAGCAGGTTAATAAGCCCCTGAATTTACACATTCAGATATACCAATGTAGTGTCATCCATTCCTGGAAATCCTAGGCCTTCAAAATGCCTCAGGCAGAGTGGAAGATGGCTGGCCATTTCAGGACAAGGTGGCCCTAAGGGCTAGGGGATGTACACCTTGCCACCGGTAATAACACCCCCACCTCACCATCATTTTTGTGGAGCAGCCAGTTCTCACGGGCAGCACAGGATACACCATGCCTCACATGGATCAGTTGTCCTTCAGCACCCTAATCAGCATGGCAGCAAGAACTCAGCGTTTCCATGAGCATTAATTGAAGGCAGTAAAATGGGACCTGGCACCCCTTCACATAAGGAAGTCTTAAAGGTTATCATACTTATTTGCTACAGCCAGTGTAGGATAGGATCCTGGCAGATCCCTCTGCCAACAGGGATCTCCTGACCCCAAGAATCTACAAGAATGAAAGACAGTCATAGCACAAGATGGGATACCATGGAAAACTAACAGAAAACCAGTGTAAGGAGGGAAGACTGCAAGGACAGAGGTACACAAAGTCCCGCTGCTGCAGCAAGGAGCAGGCACAGGTCAGCAATTAGGGAAGGATTTGGATGAAGGAAGATTTTCTTGCTTCTAACATCGCAGGGCAAGGGCCACTGAAGAGGAGAGGACAAATCAGTGTTCTGGGGTTTCTTATTTCTCAGGATCCCGAGAGTCTGAAGAACCCAAGTGGGTCAGGGTCCCATGAAGTGGCTATGCCACTGCTATGTTCCCTTCTTCATGATGCTGGATGCCAGGCTAGCAGGCTGGACAGCAGTGAACAGGACAGACCCACCTGAAGGGCTGTGCAAGGAGGAAGACACCTAGAGCCTTACACTATGTTCATGATACCTGTGGTTGAACCTGACCATGTTTTCAAACCTAGCTCTGCAACCACATGGGTAAAAGCTTACATGAATCCATAGACCCATATAATCCCTTGATTCCAGGAGCTCAGGGCTTCAGAAAACTCTCCCCCAGTTCACCTGAGCCGGCCATGCAGAAAACCAGACATAAGCAGAAACTAATCAGACAGCAGCAGCTCCACAAACTATCTGCTACACCCCAAAGACCCCTCATCCTCAGGAATGCTTGTCTTTACAAATCCATCCATCCACACCTGCAGGGTGAAATGCAGTGCCTGGTCATAACTTTGTGTAGAGAAAAGATCTCCTCCTTCCACAAAGTTTAAAAACTTCATCCCCTTGTGACAGGAAGGACTTCACAGGTTCAGCTGCACTCAGTAGTGGGAATTACAGACCTGCCTTGGAAGCTTGTCCCATTGCCAAACATCTTGCAACAGCCCCTATCCCCAGTGAACTTCGATGTCCTACAGAGGGTCTATGTACTCCTCACACCAAGGAAAAACTCTGAGCCTTTGTAGTTTCCCCAGATCCTCTATGAGAGCCATCACACTGTCCCTCGGCCTGTATTGCTTGACTCCCATCACCAGCATGTCTTTATGCAGGAGCACCATGTGGGAGGACCTGCCCTGGCCCAACCCCATGAGGTTTGGTGCACAGCATGCGTTTCCAGGGGTGTTGTGCACTTCAGCTATGCCTGTAGGTATTCTCCTGGCTGCTTCTGGGTGTCAAACCGATCAAGATCCTTCAAGCCCTGCACCTCCTGGATATTACTTAACAGGTCCCACATTGCCATAATCCCAAACCAGACAGCTCCTGCTCTCTCACCACACTGAACAGAGTCACTTCCATTAGCTGTTCACACCATAAAGCTTCTATTTTCCAGCCCTTTATTTATCCCTTGAGCCCAAACTCATAGAGCAGGCAACAAAGTGAGAAAGTCTGTGTCCCTACAAATGCTCCAGCAAAGGCTTCGTGGGACAGAGTGCAAAGAACAGGAAAGGAGCCGTGGTCCTGGTCAACCATTGGGCACCAACAAGTCAGGCACATCACCTTTCTCTTTGCATCGTCGCAGAGAAGACAGAGGACAAAGAGCTTACACCCGCCCAGGAGCACTGTGTCCAGCTAATTCAAGCAAAGCCAGCCAGGCTGAGGTGGGAGACAGCGGAAGACCTCACTTGTGTGAGGTCTTGTGAGGTTGTGTGAATGAACTCGACATAGCCTCCCTACAGAAAAGTGTCACATACTTATTACACAGCGGGGAAGGCAATTGCTTTACTTAAATAAGGAGCTGAATATTTATTTGCATTGTAATCACAAGGTTTTGTGAGTGTATTGAAGCACCACTGTATCTAATTGCCTGTGCTGCTTTCCCCAGTCATCTCTGAAATGCTGTTTTATTGCTTACGGCGAGGCATGCAGAGCAATGCGCTTGGTTATTATTGCAGCTGAACTGTACTGGCTTTTTAGGCACTGAGTTGTTTATATTTCACTTCTCACTGGTTAATTAGCTGTAATAAAGCAGAACCTAGTTTGCTGTGTTGGTGGAGTGGGGAGGCCTGTCAGAGAAGGACATGATGGAAATCAGGACTTTCTTGCCCGTGCACTGCAGGCTTTCTGCGAAGTCTGTCTGAAACTTTATTTAATGTAATTTGAATTGCTCAACAACTATATGTTGCCATGGGAGGAAATGTGTGGGCAAGGCAGCAGCCCCAAACCTGCAGGTACTAGATGTGTCTACAAACCAAAGGTGGGGATTCCTCTACTAACAAGTTTGACCTTATTGCATGATTTCTGGGGCTGAAAGCAGAGAGTGTAATTCACTCACGAAGCTCTCAGTTTGACTGCAGAGCTGTGACCTCCCTGCGCTCAGCAGGGCCAATGTTGGGGGCTTCTGGGAGGGTGAAATACCTATAGGCAACATACCTACAATGATCAGAAAACGTCGCTTTGACAAATGGTATGTTGGCACGCCAATGGGATAAACTAGAAAGGGGGTAAAAGGGATCCAGTTGATGAAAACTGCAGCACAAAATTTAAAGCTTTGTCTTTATTTCCTGGACTTTTTCAACAACCATTTCCTGCATAGATGCACAAATCTACCTTCAGTGGGTCAATCATGCTTTCTTTCTCCAGATCAACCATGGAGTTGAGGACCTCAGTTGACTTTTTTCTCCTTTAATTCTCTATTGATTCAGCGGGAAGAACAGGACCTTGCAACCCTTTCTTGTAAAGTACTTTAAATCCAGGGACAAAATGCGTCATATGAGTACCAACATGCAAATTATAAGTGATTTATTCCCAGGAATAAATAGTTGACTGCTCATCGGTAAAACATTAGGCCAGAGACAGAGAAACCCCAGGTTCTTCTATATCCAGAATGGGTCATAACACAAGACGCAACATACTGAAGGACAGTAAAGAAAGAACTGGGGAAACTCAGAGATGATGCGAGACGACAGTTACTTCTCAGTGCCTTGATCCATCTGTCAGCTTTGTTACTCCTGACCCACGCTGATCTAGAAGAGCCAGACAGTCGGTCAGGAAAGACCAGCTCCATGCTGTGTTTGGCCCACCCATATGCTTCTGTCATTTAGCCTAAAGATAGCTGGTCAAAGTACTAAGGAGCTCAAAAACAGTGAGCTAACCCAATTTCAGGCAGTGAGTGTATTCCCGGATTTCAGCTGTGTCCCTGAAGTTTTCCAGCTGCCCTTCTGCCTTTGAATATAGTGTGTGACTTATCCCTTGTGCATTCAGCTTCCCAAAAGACTTATTTGCTATCCAAGTAAATATGTTTAGAGCATAAGATCATGGGCTGTGCGTGCAGAGCCCAGTCATGTTGCATCATCTCCAGATCCTCAGCCTGCCAGTTCTCCCAATTCATGCCCTAGAACCTTAAAATAATTGCACTTTCAGTGATTGTAGCAGCATTCACTGGCCACTTTTAGATTCATCTTGAACTCACAATCTCTACCAGGGTGCCAAACACCAAGAAAATACGATTCCCTTGCAACCTGAGAGACTTGCGGACATCTAAGATCTGACTACATAGCTTAAAGGGCTCGTGGGACCTGCCTGGGGGTGGACTGCTCCAACTCTCAGGATATCAGCAGTGTGCATTGGACACTCTTCCTCCCTTCTTCTTCAATACCTTCAACTGTGCTTGTTGAAACAGTGCTGCTCCTTCTTGGTGGGGGCCTTGGGTAAATGAAACCACCAGCTTTTTACAGGGGAGCCTGTTCAGCTCTGGAGGTGCCATGAATTAGGGATGCCCATCGTCAGCCCATGTGCTGTGTGGCTTCCCAGCTCTGCTGACGCTCCTGCCTACACTCCAGACAGCGCTCCAAACAAATGGCTCAGCCTGAAGCCTGCTCTGGACTAAACTAGGAGGTGATTCACAGGCCCCCCTTGGCCACCCCGTCCCTTTCACACATTTTCTTAAGAAGGCCAAGCTCCTCTGTGACAACTTCTCTTCTCCAGCCCTCTCCTGCTTTCAGCATCCTTCCTGTGCCACAGTAGGTACACAGGCAGGGCGATAAGATTCACAGCAGCCATAAACACCAGCTGGCTACAGTGCACGCCCCTAGATGATTTCTGGTGGCATAGGAAAACATCCATACTCCTCCCACAGGGATGTCACTGGAAGCACCCCACCTCATCCCATTGACCAGTCATTTCCGCTCAGCCCCCAACCTGCGGAGGCCCAGGGAGTCTGGGCACCTGCAGAAGCATAAAATGAGCTGTGGACATTGCACTGATGTGAGTGTCCCCCAGCCTGGAGCATTCTCCCGTGAAAACAGGCTGCCAGTACAGAGGACACAGAGACCGGGGAATACTGCACACGTGCTGGTTTGTCTTAGGCTCTTGAGAACAGGGTGACACTTGTGTCTCTGGCCTCTCACTGCTATGCCTGTGCCACCCAGGCTCTGGTAATGCCTGCCACAGGTGCAGCAGGGAGCAAAGCTCAGTGCCTTGCACTCTCTTAATAACAGCACGGTCCTTTTAATGCAAAGCTGTAGCCTGCTAGCCCAGGGACTGCCCAAGTGAGCCACGCTGCCAGGGACTTCCAGGGAATACCAGGCTCCTGGACAAGCCCTGCTTCTCATCATCCCCTGGCTGTCGTGCTTGCCCTAAGTTATCTTGGGTAAATCTGCCACAAGTGCTGCCGCTGAATCTTCAACTTGGAAGTGGCGCACCCCCAAACTGAGCACAATCAGCACCCCTGAGATCCCTAAAGCTTCTCCTTCGCTTCAGTGCCTCTGTGGGCAGACACTGTCTATAATCACAGCTTTTCTGCATTTGTAACAGGGAAAAGCAGTGTGAGAAGCACAGGGAGAAAAAGAGTGAAAAGCCACAGTCAGCCATAAGAGCAGCTGCAGCTTTTTAAATTGATGAGTTACACGTGGGCAGAGTAACTGGAACCAAGGAGGCTTGAGAAACAACACACGCAAATCAGCGCTGAGCCGACGTTACAATGGCTTCACACTCACCCAAACGGCTCCTCGGGCTCCTCGGTACTTAGAGCTTCTGAGGAGCCCAGGATGCTGCGACGCCGCTCCTCGCTGAGGGCTTCACTAGGTATGTCCTGGGTGGGGGAGCCCCTCTCCCCTGAATCCGTGCTGCCCCAGCCAGGCTCACCACCCTCCTGCTGCTGCAGTGGTGCCTGCTCCTGCCCCGTGGCCAGCTCTGCCTCCACCCCGTTCACCAAGGCCGGGCTCTCCTCTGGGCCGCTCGCATGGGTGGTGTCTGTCCCCGCTCCCTGCCTCTCGCCCAGATCCGTCGCCGCTTCCAGATGTCCGTTCCCCGGGCCCCTGCGCTCCCCCTCCGCTCCCGGGGAGGGCTGAGCGTGGTGCCGGGGGCTGGCTCTCCCGCTGGCAGGCTCTGGAGGCTGGCTGAGCTGCTCGTCCCCGTCACCGCAGGCCAGCGAGGCCGGCTGCGAGCCCGAGAAATGCGGTTCTTGGCAGTCTGCGGCCGAGCATGGGATGATGTGGCTGTTCTCACTCATATTCCGCTTGTTCTCCCAGCGCTTACGGGCTCCCTCCCTGCGCTCAGCTCTGGCTCAGGACTACCTACAACGGAAAAGAAACCACGTCATGAGCGCCCGTGAGGGCTGTCAGAAAGGAGTGAACTTGTCAATAGCAGTTCAGAAGGACAGCAGTTTGAAGGGGAGGACAGGAAAATGCCCCCCACCCCTCTCAGCCCCTCAATATATAAGCAAGGACGGTCCATACTGGGGTTTGCTGCTTTTGCAAAAACTCATTACCCAGCACAGTGAGATCTGGAGAGGAAAATCTGCTGTTGTGCTCCTGAGCCATCAGGGCCCCAGGCAACCACCTTCTCCTGCTCCTCTCATAACGCCCAGACAACCCTAGCCCCCAGCACAGGAGACCTGTACCATGCAGGCTGTTGGTGCCCCAGCTGTGGCAGTCAGCTGCCCAGGGCTGGGGACAGGAACATGGCACAGCTGATTTTCCCAGGCTGGCTACTGGGGTGCTATTGACAAGTACTCTTTGCCTGCCAGAAATAGGAGAAATAGGGGAAATAGGAGATAAGTGTGAATTTTTTTTGACACTTCTAAGTGTTTCTGATACACCAACCTGTGTGGTTCTCCCTGCTGACTTCTAGTTTCTGCAGAGCATCTTGCCTGCCTGAGTAACACTTCTCCTGACACACAAGTACTACTGAAGGGCGTCATAAGTTGCCAGCTAAGACTTCGGCAAAAGTGTCTTTATTGGATATACCCTGAGATGCTTTCTCTGTAGGGCAAGGGAAGGATGCCGTGTTGCACCAAATGAGACAAGTGACTTTTGATAAAAAGGTGCCTCCTTGGTGAACATCTCTCTCTATTGATGCAAAGTCTGCTGGTCTTGCAAGCACCATTCTGAGCCATGGGCTGTAGCCCCACAGTGCTGTGCAAGCTTTTCTCCATTGTAATTCCTGCAGTCAAGTGACCATGGTGCCACCAGAAATTATCTCTTCTGGAATCAGGAGTTTTGCTGTGGGGCTCAGGCCAAGGTTTGATAACAACTGATTTTGTTTTAAAACAATATTTGTCTTCACCTGCACAGGAAGCATGGCTAACCAATTACAGCAGACAGATGGGACCTGTGGGTTCTCCCCCTAATTCTGTTCCTACCTCACGTCTCAAGCAGGTCATTTAAACTCCCTGTCTTGGCTTCCCTCTCTGTAAACCAGGGATTACACATCACCTCTGAGAAGCTGTGAGGGTGTCCAGATGTCACCAATGGCCTCTGAGTGCTCTGACTTGCTGAGCTGCAACTCTCATTAGCAGTAAAATCATTAATTGCTTGCCTAGTGCAGGGGCTCTACTATTTCTTGGTTAAAAGAGGTGTTGGGCTGCAGCTGCCTCTGCTCTTACAATCCTTCACCTTGTGGAGGTCACGGAGATGTCAGCAGCCTCCCCCCTGCTGCAGATTCCTCTGCACATGGGCAAGAGCAAGGGAGGAGGTGGGATTCAACCCCAAACCCCCTTCTGTGGCCTGAGTGTGGACAGATCCACACAAGTACATGCTGCGCTGCTGTCTGACAGGACAGATCCCGAGGGGAACCCCATGCCACAGGCCATGGTCGTGAGATGGGGCAGGTCCCTCCTCATAGCAATGCTGGCAGTTTTACCTCTTCTCCTGGCGCATCCCCCGCTGTCACGGAGCACGCAGCATCCCTGCACCTATTGCACTAGGCGCAGCCAGGTGCTTCCAACAGATGCCCGATCCCTGCCTGTAACAAGGGACCAGAGAAAGTGAGACCCAGGGCACAGAGAACCCCACTGATCTTCCCAGGACAACAGCACATCAGCCTCCTGAGGCCCAGCATCCCACCCACAGGAGGTAAGCCCTCGCAAGGGAGGTCAAAAAAAGCCCCTGGGATGTTTTTGAGGTTTGCACATGTGGGCCAAGACTCCTCTTGCTTGTTCTTCTTCCATCCCAAATGAAGAGGAAAGACCTGCAAATCTCTTTCCTGTCAAAGCCAGAACAGAAGATCAGTCCCAGGCACTTGGTCTTTCCATGCACCAACAGCAGGGCCAAGCCAATGCAGCATCTTCAAGGAATTAACCTGCAAACCCACCAAGACTCTCCTGAGCATGACAACACTGTAATCTCGAGTAATACTGAATACCTAACATGGGCCAAATTTTGACTTTCCCACAGCGAAGGCATGATACGGACATGCAACACAGACCCCATGCTCAAATCTTTGAAGTAACCTTTCTGGCAAAGCTGACCTTTTTCTTAATGTGAGATGAATAATGTGGCTTTTTTTGAGTCCAATTTTTTAAAACCAGCCAAAGGGTTTGGGCTGAAATTCCCTACCTCCTCTCCATCCATGCAAAAACTCCAGCAGGAACCAGACACCACCCAAGCTAAATTCCAGTCAAATAGTTAAAGCTTGGCACAGCTATATGCAACCAGAAAACAGGAAGCTAAATGTGGTTAGAAGACAGGCCTGAGTAAGAAATGCTGGCAAACCTTAGCAAGTGCAATGTCTGATGCATCCCTCCTAATTTTAACCAACTTATGTTATTAATTAAAAAAAAAAAAAGTTTCTGTTGCTATGTATAAAATACTATATTATGCCTACTCTGTTTTACCCTCTGTGAAGTCTAACTTGGACCTTTATGGTGTAGAAAAAGTGCTCAGAAGTCAATAGTGAAACTCTTAGGAATGCTCTTTCTTGGCCTGGGTTCCCGCTGGAGAAGAGGCACTGGGGAAGCCCTGGGAGGGTGCATGCACAGACTAATGCTGAGCCCTCAGCTCCCATCTTCCAGTGTACTGATCTGAGCAGAGCCAGGAAGAGAGATCCAGGCTTCTCACATCCTCCTGACGCCCCTGAGATTTGCATGCCTCCTGTTGGATCCATACTCCATTGAACACACAGATGCATAGATGCTGTCATGTGCACCTGAAGTCTGCAGGCAAGCTGAGTGTATGTCAACCCATGACAAATTACCCAACAGGTCAATCTACTTTATTTATGCTTGTGGTGACAGTCACTTGAAGCTCACCCAGGTTATGGGTGGCTGAGACTTCCCAGAAGCTCCATAAGAACTGGCAGATTGGGCTGTGACTCCCTTCCCAGCTGCTCATGGTGATGCCTTATACTGAAGTCATGCAACTGATTCCTGCTGCACTCCACCGTGCAGCCTGGACAGTGTGTCCCACATTAGCTGCAGAGGGTCTTTCCCTCTCTATAACCCCATGAGACAATCATATGTGGTAGGGATCATCTGTGAACTGTGACCTTCCCCACCTGTATAGGGTAGGTACATGGGCAAAAGGAAGAGGAGACAGGCTGTGATGCCACAACTTGGATTCAAAAGAAGACAACCAACGGTGGAGCAGCTGGTTGCAACTGACCACATTTGCCACCAGCGAATAGCTGCAAGGTTACCAATGCTGGACAGAGTCCAAAGATGGAAGCTCTGAGAAAGCACCAGGGTGCAGCTCAGCCCAAAGCAGCCACAGCTTCAACGAGGCTGTTGGGAGAGAACACACTGCAGGAGCAGCAGAAGGGGTGAAGTGGGGCTGTTATTCAGAGATCCCATAGAGACTCAGTGACTGCTGCTTCCCTAGGTCCTGTGAGTGGGCATCCCATGCACATCCACTGCTCCCAGTCCCCAGCAAATTTAACATGAAAAAAAAAGAATCTGGCAAGAAAAGAGCATGACCTGGCATTTGTCATAGAATCATAGATTAATACAACTGTTTTGGGTTGGAAGAGACCCTGAAGACCACCCAGTTCCAACCTCCTCGCCCTAGGCAGGGACACCTCCAACTAGACCAGGTTGCTTAAAGCCTCATCCAGCCCAGCCTTGAACATCTTCAGGGATGGGTCATCCACAGCTTCTCTGGACAACTGTTCCAGTGCCTCGCCAACCTTATAGTGAAGAATTTCTTCCTTATATCTAATCTAAATCTAACCTCTTCCAGTTTAAAGCCATTACCTCATATCCTATCAAGGACAAGGCTATCCTGACCAGGACTGTGCACACCGATGGCTACTGTGGCCCTGCTCAGTTGTAGACAGTTGTTAAGCTTCAGTTCCATGATTTGAATGAGACCAGCCCTGTAAGGCCAACATTAGCAGAAGAACATGGATTCATGCTGGAAAGAGGCTATTGCTGCTATAGGAAAGGCTAAGGGAAGCTAACATATCCATGATCCAGTGCTAACCATACCCTTTCCATCTTCTCCCCTGTGCTGGGGCTTGGTGCTTTCACCTCAAGATGGGAGAGAGGTAGGAGGGATGGAGGTTCCCATTCCCTGTGACCCTCTGATGCTGCCATTTCTTGCAGGCCAGATCCAAGCAAGCTAACTGTTATTCGCTTCGGTTATCAGAATCTTGACAACACCAGCCCACCACATCATGTACCCAGTTCCTCAGGATAGTGATGCAGGAGAGCCACCAACTTGCCTGCTCCAGCCTGGCTCTGACCCTGGGGTCCTGCGTGGCCCCTAAACTACAAGAAGACGGGTCAGGGGTGGTTAGGGTGAGAAGGAGAGCAGAAATGTCCCATTGTCTCCTTTGGGATGATGGCTGGATTTGCAGTGGGGCGCCAGTGAAGCCAGGCTGGCATCCAGTGCAGGAAAGCACCCGACCTGAAGAGGCTGGGCAGAGATGCAGAAAAGTTTGCCCTGATTGTGTGAGGGGTTGGAAACCACACAGCAGTTCTTTCAGGGACTGGCTCTGGAAGTCTCCCAGCTTTTGTTGAAGCTGAATGGCTGGTGGGAAATGATTTATTTTTCATTTTCTTCCCTGCATTAGGAACTGGAAAGGCTCCCACTTCAGTTTTGTGTAACCACTTGGCTGCTGGAACACAGGAAGGCTTGGAGAAGAATCCTGCTGCTTAGTGGAGCATGAGCTTTTCCTCAAACTCATGCCGAGCTGGGCTGCTTCGTGCTGCAGCCTTGCTTTGCCTTGCTGCTCCTCATCCTGTTCCCTCAGGCTTGGTGGAGATGGGGCAGCGGCTCCTTAGTGAGGGCTTTGTCTTCACCCTGGCACTTCAAGGATGTCCAAGGCACAGGGATGACATGGATGAGAAGGGCACATTCTCATGTAGCTCCCATGGTGCTGGAGGTGAAGGAGAAAGCAAGGAGATCCCGGGCTAATCTGACAACCTCAGAGTCAAGTCCAGAAAGAGAGAGGAGGTGTCAGGAAGGGGAGGGGATAGCATGGCAGGCTTCGTGCTCTGAGATATGGTGAGGTTCAGACCCCAGGGGAAGGAGTCTCCTGGGACCTTGCACCTGCTTATTGTGCAACCTGCAAGTTTGGAAGATTTAGGGCAGAAGGGGGCTGATCCTTCTGGGTTTTTCAGCAAAATTGTAGAAGGCCTCACCCAGAACATCACCATGCTTCACCAAGGTCTAAGGTCATGGCAGTGCCAGGAATGGATGTTGGGAGGTCCTGGTGCTAACAGGGATGCATCAGTTCCTCTGTGTGCGCTCAAAGCAGGCTGGGAGACACAGCGGCAGCTTGGCCCACATTTTCTCCTGATGTATGGAGGTTAAGGCTGTTGTGAAAGACAGAGGATGTCTGTGCTACCACTCAGGTGCCACCAGTCCCTTGGCCCATGCTGACACCTGGAGGCACATGTGGAGCCATGACCAGCTTCAGTTTGTAAATTTCTTGTACTTGGAGGTCCAATGCAAGATATGATGTCTGGATGTGGTCTCACAAGCCCTGGATAGAGGGGAAGACTCTCTTGCCATAAGCTGCTGGCTGCACCCTTTCTAACCCAGTCCTGTAAGCACTTGACCTGCATTGTACACTGTTGACTTGATGATTTTCAGCAGAGCAGCTACCACAGCTGTCAGTCCTCAGCCCATACCAATGCTTGGGGGTACTGCAGACTAGTCTCAGTTCTGCCTAATGGTGCTGCCCATGTCCTTGCCAAGTGGCCACAGATTTCTCAAGAAAGACACCTTCCATCCTCTTTTTGCAAGAGTGAAAAGCAATTTTAATTGTCAGCTTTCACAGTGGGAAGGGTTCTTCAGCAGAATTCAGAAAGATGCGACAGGCAGATATTTCCTGCTTGGCCCTTTTCCAAACCGTGCCTTGCAGACACACAGCCACCATTGACACACACAGCTACAGGTGGGCCTTGTCTCTGCCTTACAGCCAACCTGCTGTGATTGCATTCTGCTTTTCTAAGAGAGGGAAACACTAATGATGTTTTCTGGGCATCTGGATTGGGTTTCATAAGAGCTTAAAAATTCCCTTGGTCACTCTTGTTGGAGAAAGTCCTTGAGCTCCTTGTGCTAAAGGATCTATACTAACAGCCTCTGCTCTGATAAATCACATGCTCTGAGTTCCCATCCCCCCTAAGAAGCAGCAAAACATGCTGTACAGCTATATTTGATATACATGCTGTTGATCCCATCCATAACGTGGCTGGTGAACGGGAATGGATGTGCTGTTATGGCCCAGCTCACCAACAAATTTACAAAATACAGGTGTAACACAGTACCCTGAGCCGAGGGTGTGTGCATGGGCACAACGAGTTTTCTTTGAGGAGGCACACCCATAGAGAGATGGAGAGATGATAGCCATAGTTCTTCCTTTTGAAGTACATCTCCTCCCTCTTATGTCTCTGCTTTGACCTCTGCCCTTTCAACACAGTTGAAAATAAAAAGCTTTTACCATTCTTGTTGTGAAAATCCTCATTTATTTCTCCCATAGGATGGAGGCTTATTTTTATATGATTTTGAAGACCTCAATCATATCACCTCTCAACCTCTCCTCTCCAGATTGAAGTTCCTGCCTTTTTAGCCTTCTCATAAGATGGCTTGTCCACCACCCTAAGCCTTTTGACTACCTTTCTATGGATTTTCTCTATTACTTTTGTCGCTCTATTACAGTCTGGAGATGAGAAGAACAGAACTCAAGATGTAGGCACACCAAAGATTAACACAGCACCAAACTGATGACCTCTATTCTGTACATGACTCTCTCCCTGATGATACCAAGTTCTAGCTCACCTGCAAGCTTTCTGCTGAATACTAGGGTCTCAGGAGCAGGCCTAGGGTCTATAGTCAGACTCTGATTATTTCAAAGGTGCTATTTCAAGGCAGGATAAAGAGGAAAGTGAGCAGAGCTTGAGGGTCATAGTACTTCCCTGCTCTGTTCTCGACTTACTGTTGCTCTGACCAACCTTACTCTGCTCTGCCCTCAACATTACTCTGTAAAGCCCTTCCCTGTGTTCCCAGCACCAGTTGGACCCGCCAGAAGAGGTCCTTCAACATCTAGTGGAAGGCACCTGTGACTATATTACCCATCCTGTGTAAAAACTAAGACCTGACGTGTGCAACTGCTCATAGCCCACACAGTTCAGGTGGTGCTGTGTCCACAGGTCCTTGAAGATGCTGTTCCTTCTGAAAATCCAGATGGGATCCATCTGCCTGGGGTAGTCTATGAAGGATCCTGGCAGTTTTTGTTACAGTCTCAGCTTGTGACTATAGGAACTCATCCCATCCTTCAGTTCCTTGATTTGCAACAGTGTTCTGAGACAAGGCAAATCATTCAACCTTGTAGTTCTCTTACTTCTGGAAACTTGGTAGAAGAGCAGTTCTCTGTGCCTGGGAAGAGGAGAGCTGGAAGGAGTAAGAGATGCACTCCAGACAGGTATGGACTGGACACCCACCATGGGGGCCAGGTGTGTATACTCTCCACTCCAACCAACATCCCCAAGCCTTGTCTGGGAGGGACTTCAGGTGGATAAGTGCTGTGGGAGCCCCAAACAAGGCTTCAAGGAGCCACCTGCGAGAGTCACTAGGGCCAACCTGCCCGTGCCAGAGCCAGTTTCTCCTGGCTGGATGTCACTGCATGCCAGCACTCACCTGGGTTGAAAGAAAACGTGGCTTAACAAGGAAATATAAGCAATCACTGCTGCTAGTGGTACACTTTATAGAGCCCCTGGGGTACTGACGGTCATTGCTCATGGGCAACATGCTGTCCCAGTGGTTTTCATCCATCACTGACAGTTTAAACTGCAGGTCCTATATCCTTTGCTTCCAACGTAAAAAGAGGCCGTGGATAAAACATATCCCACAGACTAAACCAGCTACATGCTAAAAAAAGAGCCTTCGGGTAACCAGAAATCACTGTGCATAGAACATACTTTTTCTTGAAGCCAAATTATACAGCTCCTTATTTTGAATTTTTATTAGAGTCCCCAGAGCAATTAGTACACATTCAGATACAAATGGCTCCAGCAAAACTTCATCCTGGGGAAACAATGGCAGTTTTTTGCTTATCGAAAACAATAAAACTGAGTCTTAAAATCCTTTACAGCTTTCCTGTTTGCACTCTTTTGCAGTTACTCATAGGGGGAAAATAAAACAATATACTTAGTATTTTTCATGTATTCCTTCCCTTGTACTGACACCTTGGCTATGCAGCACTTTGTACACTGAGCCTCCCTCTAGCCCTGTGCATGCATCATGCAAACCTGACTTATTTTCATGGGGGAAACAGAATCACAGAATGATATGGGATTGGAGATCATCTAGTCCAACCCCCTGCCAGCGCAGGTCCACCCAGAGCAGGTTGCACAGGAACATGTCCAGGTGGGTTTTGAATGTCTCCAGAGATGGAGACTCTACCGTCTCTCTAGGCAACTTGTTCCAGGGCTCTGCCACCCTCACATTAAAGAAGTTTCTCCACATGTTTAGATAGAAATTCCTATGTTCACGTTTGTGCCCATTTCCTCTTGTCCTGGCACTGGGCATCACTGAAAAAAGACTGGCCCCATCCTCCTGACACCCTCCCTTTAAGTATTTATAAGCATTGATAAGTTCCCCTCTCAGTCTTCTCTTCTCCAGACTAAAAAGACACAAGTCCCTCAGCCTTTCTTCATGAGAGAAACATTCTAGTCCCAAACAAAGTCACTGTCTCAGGCTTATGGAGGTGAAAGCCTGGACTGCAGCATTGTTTGGTGAGGTGGAAGGAGTTGCTTAAGTTTCTACAAAAAATGGGCCAAAGCATAAGGGCAGCAAGCTTATGTGCTTTGCAGAAGAAGCGTGAGCTTGAGAGGGAAGATCCAGGAGACTGACGAACGTTGACCTAAATGTCCCTCTATCCTAGACAGCATCTTCCTGGAATAGACTCCTTTAAAACCCCATCCAGGGCTTCCAGGTTTGTCTACAGGAGGACAAAGATCCTGACAGTGACAGTGCAGACAGTATGGTCTGTCTGACCCTTAGATCCCCCCTCCTGCAGGAGCAAGCCTTGACCCTCTTGGAGACCTTGCAGGGCTTCCTGTGTGCTCCACCTGCAGAAAACCACTGCAAACCATAGGAATCCTCCTGTGGCTCAGAGAGAAGCAGGACCCTCCATAGAGGGAACAGAAAAGGAGGGCAAATTTTCACTGCACCATGGGGGAAGGAGGAGAAGGGCAGCTCCCATAGGGCTGTCGTTCTTGCCTCCCCAAGATGATGCTCCCAACTAAGTAAATCTGGCCAAGGTGGTTGTTTGCTACAGGATCTCAAGGCAGATGTAAAGCCTGAAGTTGTAAAGGAATGTCACAGGGACACCGTGAGACTCCTGCATGTGCAGGATCCCTACAACCCCTTCCCTGGTATAGGAGAAAAGCCAGGGGAAAAAGGACAGAGGCTTTCTGTGCCCTGGCACACCATCTTCAGGTGGCTCCCACAGCTCAGAGAAGAGCTCGAGAGCAGGGTACCTATCTGGGCAGCAGGTGGGTCCCAGTGCCTCAAACCCTACATTAGTGGAGAACAAACAGCTCGTAATCAGTCCATGTTGTTCAAGACAGGATTTTTCAAAGGGTACTTCCAGACAAACCTTATCTTTGGCTGTGAACAGCAGGGTTTCTTAGCTCAGCTCAGAGCTGGCTCCATCCTCACCTCTGCCTGTTTGCTCTGGTGCTTACTTCCCTTGAGGGGGAGATTTATAGTTCAGATGCCTGTAAACTGGGCTTCTGTCCTGGTTGTCTGTGGGTTGTATTATAAAAAAGGGCTGCTTATGGGGCCTTTTTACTCAGTTCTATGCAGCATTGTCACTGAATTAATTAAAACTCAGCTTTCCCCACAGTCAGGGTTACCTTCTATAAAAGTCCACAGGAGCTGTAACTGCTTCTCATAACCCATAAATGGAAAGTCTTCTTCCTCTTTTTTATTCTCCCTTTGCTTTGATCCTCTCTCCCCACATTCTCCCAGTATCCAAAATAATAAAACAGGGCTTGCAGCTTACTCAGACCCTAGAAAAGGAAATTCCTGCCATGCCATCTACACTAAACCTATGCAACAAATTGCTGCAAGACCTTAGCAAGATTTCAGAAGGCAGCAGGCAAATCCATCCTGCTTGTCCACTAGGAGAAAAATCCAGCGTGATGGAGACCAGTATTGCAGAATGAACTGGAGTTTTGAGAGGGAGGTAAACTTCCCTTCACACTCCAACACATCAATAAAATTCTCATTTGGAGATACAGAAGAAATCCTAGATTTTTACAGAGATGCTCTGTCCAAAGAAATTGGGAGACAAGCTGTTTGAAGACAAACAGACTCCAGCCAAAGGGGCACAGAATCCAGCAACACCATGAGTTCAGATGCACAGAAACTTGCAGAGATGGCTGGCCATTGGTTCTGGGCTCCCTGGGAACTCAATGTGATCTGGAGAGCACTGCAGGGAACAAGATCTGCCTGAGCATCTCTGAGCATCTCCCAAATCTGTTGGGAAAGCTGGAAGAGAGCAATCAGACTTTTGTAGGCATTAACATTAGAGACACATTCTCCCAGGTACTGCATGTCCAAAGCTGACATGCAGTACCCTGCAACTCCTTACTTTTTGGTGACAGCATGAAATCTCCCTTCTGTCCACATAGTGCTTATCAGTCTATATTAATGCAGGCAGAACTTGCATTCTTTCATCCATAGGGAACCACCAGGAACAACCTGATGGCATTAGTGTCAATGGGACAGACACTCTGGAAGCTGGAGGACCAAGGAGAGGATCCTCCTTTGAGAAAGAGAACAACAAGCATTGGGGATGTCTTTATATACATTTAGAGACATCTCAAAAGGTCTCCTTTTCCATCCTGGACCATCTCCAGAGAAAAAGGAATACCCTTCAGCCTCTTCTTTATGAGGAGGGGAACTAGACTTCCTTGGCAGAGAGGAACAGTCCTTGTTTTGTGTAGCAGAGACTCAGGCTGGCCTCCAAAGGCTTATCCCAGTTCTATCAGTCAGGCGTGACTGCCAACACCGCTCTGCACTTTCCAGGCCATAGAAGCACACCACTTTGGGCCCTGTGTCCTTGAGACTTCCATATAGACAGATAACTGGCTCAAGACTCTTGATTGCTACTGAGTGCCACCATGTCAAACCGACCAACTTGCATTTCCAGCTGGTCTCCAAACCAAGAGCATTGGTACCAAGGCATCCATGATGAGGTAGCGCGTATCCTGACTGCTTAAGATTTTCAGGCCCTGAAGGCATCAAGTCTAGAAAAGACTGCTGGAGAAGGCCAGGAGATTTTCCAGATAGGACTAAGCCTTCCAACTGACTTCAGCAAGCAAAGCCTAAAGTGGGATCACCCAGCGTCCACTTTGGACCTAAGGTGAGACAACCAAGCCCATCTGTGAGGGAAACAGTTGGGTAACTCTCACACCGGTAAGGATTTTCTATTTTCATCTCTGTGAAGAAAAGTAAGAATATCTTCCCTCACTTCTCCCACCCCAATCAGATCAACATGCACTTATTTGGCTGGAGAACACACACCCAGCCAAGATTTGCTGACAGGCAACAGAGCTGGAACCTCACTGCCTAGTAATACATGGTGTCAGGGCATGAAATGTGACATTTCCACTGAAGTCAGCAGCTCTGCTTGGGCATAAAGCTCTAAGGAACAGCCTGAGAAAATAAGATCTAATATGAAGGGATTTTAGTACATCATCAGGACCAAATCAAGACATGGTGAGGCAAACTGGAGACAGCAGGGAAAGAGGCAGGACAGTGCTTTAGGAAAACCATCTCCTCTCAGATCAGGAGTGAACATCAGCCTTTTTCCTGGTGAATACTAGTGAATAAACTCGTTAGTTCTGCAACCCACCATTTTCTCTTCGGTTTAGACAAAAAATTCCCTTTAAAACTGCAGGAAACATTCCTACAAAGGAAGTGTTGGTTAAGTAAATCCTCCTTTTCCAAAGAAAACAGTTGACCACTGAACTTCTGAAAACTGTCTATTGGTTGTAGAGCACCAAGGAGGTGTGAGGACCTGATAGTTCTTGCATGTTGGAATCATGCTCATACTGTTAGCTGGTAAAAGTGTATGTTCTGCAGGTGGCATGATCACCCTCTCTTCTTTTTCCCAGGATCTTTCACTCAAGAAGAAAGATCTGGGACACACCTACGTTTGTGGTTGGTCCATCACACCTATGTAGTAATGTGCTACGCCTCTAGCTCAGTTTCCCAGACTACAGTCTGCAGGGTACAGAGAGTCAACAAAATGACTGAAAAGATAATTGCATATTTATTTCCAGAACTTACAAACTGGGATGAAGCCACTAAAAAAAAGGCAGGATTCCACTGCTCTGTTAGGATGTGGTAGAGTTATTATTACCTTTAACAAGACAACAGGAGATACTAGTCAGAACTTGACTAGACCAGAACTTGCTTGAACACATGTTAAAGCACTTTGAGTGGGATTCATCTCACCAAATGTAGACATCTCCAGCTGAACTCTGAGGAGAAGGATCTGGGAGTCCTGGTAGATAGCACACTTTCCATGCACCAGCAATGTGCCCTTGTTGCCAAGAGGGCCAATGGAATCCTGGGTTGCATAGGAAAGAGTGTGGCCAGTAGGTCAAGGGAGGTCATTCTCCCTCTCTGCTCTACACTGGTGAGGCCACAACTGGAATACTGCGTCCAGTTCTGGGCCCCCCAGTTCAAGAGGGACAGGGAACTACTGGAGAGAGTCCAGCATAGGGCAACCAAGATGATTAAGGGATTGGAGCACCTCCCTTACGAGGAAAGGCTCAAGGAGCTGGGACTCTTTAGCCTGGACAAGTGAAGACTGAGGGGAGACCTTATTTATGTTTATAAGTATCTAAAGGGTGGGTTGAAGGATGTTGGAGCCGGACTCCAGCAATAGGACAAGGGGCAATGGGCTCAAGCTGGAACATAGGAAGTTCTATTCAAATATGAGGAAAAACTTCTTTACGGTGAGGGTGACAGAGCACTGGAACAGGCTGCCTAGGGAAGTCATGGAGTCCCCTTCCCTGGAGATTTTCAAGACCCGCCTGGATGCAGTTCTGAGTGATGTGCTGCTTTGCACATAGTTGGACTAGATGATCTCTAGAGGTCCCTTCCAACTCTGACAATTCCGTGATTCCACGAGCTGAGCCCCCAGGCTCTCTTCAGAGTCAGCAGAAAGGCTGCATCTGATTTGTATCAGATACCCGTGTTACAACGAGTAAACGGCACTCTGGTGTTCACTGGCCAGACCTCCACAACCTGGGACAGCAATCCCAGCTGCTGATGTTTATGTTGCAGACGTAAACTCACTTTAGAAAGTGAGTGTCCTGCCCAGCACTGATGACCATGTTTGTGCTGCAAACACTTCCTCTGTACGCAGCTCTCGGCACACGCTTCTGCTTTTACCACACAGGTAATGTGTGAGGAACACATTTTCATGAAACCTGCAAATCTTCTTTTTGCTTCCCAGAGCCTGCTCAGAGAAGATCCAGCTCTCACTGCTGTGCTTTCTTTCTCAGAAAACAGGTAATTTAGAAAGAATTGGTGAGATTTTCTAGGTAAATTTCTCCATTTTGGAACAGCTGCTGTGATGAGGCCCCAAGAACAACACTTTCCAACGTGACCAAAATGGTTGGACTCTATGATCTTGAAGGTCTTTTCCACCCAAAGTGATTCTATGATTTCAAAACTGATTTCCCCAAATATGGATGCCTTGAGCAGCATGAAAAGTTGAAGCTGAGTTGCTTTGAAAATTGAGCATGTTTGCCAGAAAATACTGCTGAAAACTTGATGCAGCCATTTTGCAGCTCCTGTGCAGAGGCTTGATCTGCTCTTCATGGATGTGCTGGATAACCACACCAATAGGAGTGGGATTTTTCTGATGAAAGAGTATGGCTCTAACAGGCATGCTCCTACACTAATGTAAAGGTACTTTATAGATACCATTTCTTCTCCACAAGGGAATTATAAGAGCAAAAAGCACCATTAGGTTGACATAATTGCATCAGGACAGTGCACTGTTTTAATTATACCTGCTCTTGGATCCAGAGAGTCTCCTAATCTCCCAATGTGCAAGACACCCTGCACTGGATCTTGTGACAAGGCTACAGGAGAGTTGCTACACCAGACTGCTGTAGGTCATTTTGCCTCTTAGTGGGCTTTTTCAAAGTACGGAGTTCTCTGGGCTTTTCTCCTGCCCCTTAGACATCCTTACATTTAGGCATCAGACAATGATTTTGGGAACTGATGAATTACATCCTGGCCTGATGCACAAAGAGGCCAGAAGGGCCTGCCAGAAATAAGTGTGCTGTTAAGAAGAAATAAATGTTCAGGAGATGAAGGCCGTTCAGCCTGGTTCGTGGGATGACCCAGTGACACAGTGGGACAGGGCTGTGGCAGTTAGTGCTGTGGGAGCACGCAGCCTGAGGCGGCTGTTCATGTTGCACCTTGTAGTCTGAGACTGGGAATCTCTGATTTTCACAGCATGCAAAATTAAAGGGACAGTGTCACCAAGGTGCACTCCTTACAGTTCGCTGTTATCCGGAGAGCAGTGGATTCCCTAACATTCTGCTTGTGCTCACAAAAAAACATTAAAGCACAGGTTTCTGCTACAGAATCATTCCCTACATCTACCAGAAGCTACTATAATTTTGTGGCCACTTTCCTTCTCTCTTGGTCTGATGGCAGTAATAGTAACACATCTGCATTTTAGGTGTTGCTGTCATGTTGTGATTTTGCTGTGATGCTGCACATCCAAATCTCCTGCACTTCACCTGGGGCTGTTATTCTGCTCCTGCTCCCCAGACAGCTCTGGTCCAACACTCCCACCGGCGATGCAGAGTTGCCTTCTCTCGGCATTATCAGTTCTCACTGGGTGCACGAGAGAAATCCAAGCTTCCTGAAGCCACATCTGAACACCATAGTCTTCCCCTGTCCAGAAGAGGACACCTGGAGAATACCAGAGCTCGTAGTGGCAAATGAAGGCAGCTCCAAAAGTTTGGGATAAAGATCTCTTGCTTCTTTAAAGACAGTCTTATCATATGGGGGTGAGGGATCATGCCCACCCTAGTGTCCCATACCTCACACTGCAAGGTGCCGTGCTAGAGGCAAGTCCTAGCTGTACATGCATCAAATACCTTTGCACAGCACTCAGGTGCTGTGCACGGTGTGGACACTGGAAAGCACCTGCAGAAGCAGGCACTGTCCCAGACAGAAGTGGTACAAGGTGGGCTGTGTGGCCACGGTGGGCACAGATACAGCATGGGGGGCTGGCGGCTTCCCATGGGGAACAGCCAACGTCAAGGGCCACCCAACACAGGGGAGGAGGAGGGCTGGAAATGAAAAGGTCACACTTTATTACAAAGAACATTTTTAAATAGTTTATAAGCAGTTAATAAATGATTAGCACAGGCTTTCAGTGTCTTGCAGAGAGGCGCTTCTGAGCACCTCAGAAATACTGCTGGTGACATGGGACAAGCTACGTATTAAAACCTGCCTTAATCCTTTCAAAACAACTTATAATTAGATGGAGCCTAAAATTGAGGGCTAGACTGACAGTCAAGTGGCATGTTTCTCTGTTTTGAAAGACAGTTGTGAGCTCTCCTCTCGTCCACTGTTGGGCTCAAGGTGTCCCAGAGGAGAGCAGCCCAGTGACCCAGCTCCTGCCAGGCTCCTCAGCTGAGGAGCACAGGGAGGCTGATGAGCCTGTGGGTTTAAAGAGGAGATGAGCAGGGGCAGCAGGTTTAGGAGAGAGGAAACTTCATTTCTCAGGGTGGGAAGGAGCAAAGTGGCAGGTCACCATGACATGGGGGTGCTGCAGAAAGAGTTTCTCAATAGCAATGGCTCTTCTGCAGGTGACATGAGCCCCATCACCCCCAGCTCCATCAGAATGCACCTTGGCAGAGGCTCACAGCTGTGCTGAGCAGGCAGGGCAGGAGAGCAAAGGACATCGTAGACCAGTGGAGTCAAGCCTTCAGGCTTGGGACCCTCAACCCACCCCAACCCAGCCCAGCCCAAAGTCCAGGCATGGGGGCAGCTGAGGGTGTCGCACCCCAGCAGCCCCCACACCCCAACCCTGTTCAGGTTGTCACCAGGCAGAGGTGGGCTAAGGACACCCTGTTTCTATTGCCATGTATGTGATTGACTTGCTGCCTAGCAGTGGCTGCCTGGGATGAAGAGAGCCAGGAGAGCTGGGCTGAGCTTGAGACCCAGGATGTCCCTCCACATGGCTGCCAGGCAAAGGCCACCATCAGGCCACAAGGAAGCCATGGACCAGCAGTGCCACACATCTGTCCCACCAGCCCCTAGGAAGGAGCCATCAAAGAATGGCCCGGCTGCTGCAGCAAATTAATTCTCTCTCCTTCTGGGAGGTAAAACCACCCAATGATTATCTATTGCCTCAGTTTTCCAATCTATGCAATGAAGAAAGCTGACTCCTGGGACCTGGTGAAGAAAGAGAGCTTTAACAGTGTCAGAATACCAAGAGATATAGATAAATAGCCTTGAAAGGACAAAGGATGCCCTTTCTTCGAAAAGCAGGTTAACACTCCCAGATCAGGCAACCAGCTCCTGCGTCAGCAAGCTCAAGACTCTGGTGAGGGGTGGCTTGAATAGCTGCCCTTGCCTGGTGTTGCTAACTTATGACATAAAACCAAAATACTCATTAAAGCAGCACTTGGCAGAAACCCCATCCTCAATTACAAAACTATTTTTTTTTTTTTTTTTATGAGTCTGAAGCCTTTGGGGCCTCATAATCTAATTAAATAAAGCTTTCTCACTTTCCTCTTGCCTGGTCCCCTAGCTTCTGTTGTACTAGCAAAGATAAATATATATTTTTAATTTAGCAGAATCCTCCTGCACTGTGTATCGCTTTCTGGCCAGTGACCAGAGACCTCTGTTCCCCCCATGCCTGAGTCCTGCTTGGGCAGGCTCTGTCCATAACCTGGTTGGTTTTTTTTTCCTAGAAAGTGCCCACAATACTGGGGTCCCAGTCTGCCTCCATTCATTTCCACTGTCTGGGTACCCAGTGCCCTTTTGAGGAGCAAACATGCAGTGTTTGGTAGGAGCAGAGCCCTGACCTAAGGTAAGCTCTGTGTTGGGAGCGGTGCCTCGTGCTACACTTGGTGCATCCGAGTCTGCGAGACCCAACTGCCAGGATGTGTGGTGGGGAAACAAGGCTGCTCCAGGACTTGCAATATGGAGAGGCTGTGGGTGAACTGGAGAAGGTGCCAGCCTCTCCTGTGTCCAGTTTTGGGCTCCCTACCATAAAAAAGACATCGAGGTGCTGGAGCAGGTCCAGAGAAGAGCAACAAAGATGGTGAGGGGTCTGGAGCATAAGTCTTATGAGGAGAGGCTGAGGGAGCTGGGGTTATTCAGCCTGGAGAAGAGGAGGCGGAGGGGAGACCTTATTGCTCTCTACAACTACCTGAAAGGAGGGTGTAGAGAGGTGGGGGTCGGACTCTTCTCCCAAGTCACTGGCGACAGGACTAGAGGAAATGGCCTCAAGTTACGCCAGGGGAGGTTCAGGCTGGATATTGGGAAAAATTTCTTCACCAAAAGGGTTATCAGCCATTGGAATGGGCTGCCCAGAGAGGTGGTGGTTGAGGCACCAGCCCTGGAGGTGTTCAAAAGACGGGTTGATGTGGTGCTGGGAGATATGGTTTACTGATGGTGTTGCTTTTTGTTTGTTGTGTGGGTGTTTATTTTTGTCAAAATTAGGTTGACAGTTCGACAAGATGATCTTTAAGGTCCCTTCCAACCTAGAAGATTCTGTGATTCTGTGATTCTGTATGTGTCCAACACCAACCAACATCAAGTGGTCATGCACGGAGCAGACAGAGACCTATGCAAGCGGAACCAGAGCTTGCTGTGGAGAAGGCTCCAGTCAGCAGGTCCTGCTTTGTATAGAGCAGCACGTGGATGTTTCTCTGAGCTGGCATGAGACCATCCAGCTCCAGATCTGGAGGTGGAGTGAGGCAGGCAGGTACCACAGGGAACCCCCTCTCCCCCTCTATGAGACTCTTTCCCAGAATTGTGTGAATTTTTTTTGGAAAAATTGTTCATTGGCCAAATATTGCAATTATAGGTCAGCTAAATCTTACCTGGATTTGTGATGCATTTGTGCTGAAAACAAAAAAAGGTTTCAAGAACTGAGCGCATAAGAAAATACAAGAAAAAAATTGAAACAAAGATTGAAACCCTTCAATTTAGCTTGGTATTACAGCATTTCCCTACAATCTTACAATTTTTTAAGGATTCAAAACAGAAAAAAAAGATTTGGGTCAAATTTGTTTTTTCATATCAAGAAAATAATAGACAACTGTCACACAGGGGAAGAGAAGCGAGAGAAATGGCTGAGCTCACATCATTTTCTCTGGGTTTTCCAGTACAGTTGGTGAACTGTAAGCTTATCAGTCACCTGGGTCTGATATAAGTTTTCCTGTTTGATGCTGATCAGGAGAGCTGAGGGCACATGATCCAACTTCCAAAAAGGGGGCAGCACTAGGAATTACTCTACTAATGCAGACTTGCAGTTTTGCCTTTTGAGGGAGAGGTTGGTTCTCCATCACAGAGACACAGAAAGACCACAGGGAGATGACGAGTACAGCTGCATTACCTGGAAGGGAGATACAGGATGGAAAGTGACCACATAAGCCACCAAATCCAGCTGTGAGCCTCTCAGTCATAGAATCATAGAATGGTGTAGATTATTAGGGAACTTAAAGCCCATCCAGTTCCACCCCCTGCCTTGGGCAGGAACACCTCCCACCAGATCAGGTTGCTCAAAGCCCCATCCAACCTGGCCTTGAACACCTCCAGGGATGGGGCATTCACAGATTTCTCTAGGCAACATGTTCCAATGTCTCACCACCCTCATCGTAGAAAAAGTCTTCATGATATCTCATCTAAATGTCCCCTCTTCCATTTTGAAGCCACTACCCTTCGTCCCGTCACTACATGCCCTCATAAAAAGTCCCTCTCCAACTTTCTTGAAGGCCCCCTTCAGATAGTGGAAGGCCTAGGTGCTGCCCAGGGTCAGGAAAGCCAGATTATGGGCTGCAGGGAAGGACCTCCCTGAGTATCTCAGCCATTTATCTCCTGGAGCTCCTTCAGGAAGACAAAGTAACAGCAGTGAGGATGAAGGGTGAGATGTCCAGGTTGGAGAAGTGCCTCTTCCCTGGTGAGCACCTCCTCAGAGTCACAGAGGAAATGAGGGAGGGAGCCAGTCCCTCTCGCCTATGATTCCGGCACCATAACCATCACAGAAAAGCTTATGTGGAAGGTACAACTCCTTTGGATCCATCTGACTGCTGAGAGTCTGGATGCACTGAGCCTCTGACCCAGCACATCCCTGGGAAAGATATTTCCCTGCTGAAAGAGTGAGGAGGACATTTTCACCCTCAGCAAATCTGACAAGGAGATGTCTCCACGGCAGAGACTTTGTCACCTATCAGAGCAACCAGTAACTTCAAAAGATGTGGCCATTTACAGAAGCAGGTCACCCACTCCAGTGACTGCATGCATGCAACCTCCAAGCAGGCTTTTTCCTCAGAAGGAATCACTCCGCCCATAGCCACCACTTTGGTGGCAGTAGCAGCAGCTCCCTCCCAGCCCAGAGAGCATCCTTTGGACAACGCCATCAAACTGTACCAGTCAGCAGGGCCACACACAGATGTCCAAGCTGAGCAGTCCTTTCCATTTCCCTCTGCACCAACTCCAGAACCACTGACACCGTATGGGGCGACTTCACAGATGGAGAAGGCACTCCAGACTTCAAATGAGACTTTTCACTTCAGTTCCTTCAACGTGGTGGCCTGACATTGTCAGTGCCATGTGTCTCATGGCAGGCATAGCACATACAAATCACGGCATGGGCTGAAGCTTCTGGCAACAGTGGATGGAGGTATCTTCATCAATGGGAAAACCCATGGAGGAAGGGTACAGAAAGGTGTCAAGATGATAGGATGAAGGGAAGAGAAAGAATGGGGCCATAGGTTGAAATCAAGAAGAGTAATACAGGGGATTACAGCATGGGTGATGGGCTGTGAGCAGCACCAGTGGGGAGAGCGGAAAGCCAAGACTTCACACTCAGAGCTGGATGCAACCATAAATAGAAATAAGCCAGATACCTCCTGCCAAGCACTGAGTATTCAACTCCACGTGGAGAGCTATGTGATGGGTCACATAATGAGGACACATTTCAGTTACCCTGTAGGTGGGATCAGAAAAGTGTATCATCTTGGACACCACAGAAGCTAGTGTAAAACTGCTCGACTCTCTCTTGCCAACCCACTGTGCATCTCTAATGAGTGGCCTCAGCAGTCTTCATGAACCAGTACTGCTTCCCATCACCGCCACCCTCCCACTGCACCTACAAATGGGACCATACCACCTGGATGTGGAACCGGCCTGGTGGTCAGAGAGGGGCCTGCTGGCAAAGCTCCTGTGTCCTCCTGTCACCTTAGCAAACACACATGACCATGCCAAGCCTCAGTTTCCCCAGAGAATAATACAGCCATGTCCTAGGGTGGACTGAAGAGTGATAAAGTGCTGAGGATGGAGGAAACTCAGTATTAATTCAGAACTGCTTGACTTTCAACCTCATGGATCCAGGGAGATCTCCAGGGAAAACTACCAACTTCAACACAACTTGTGTCTAACTTTTAGGCGGAAAGAAAAGACAAAATGAGAACCATCCATTTTGTGAATCAGCCATCTCTCTGACTTGCCCTCTGGGCCCAGCCACCCACTTTCTCACTTTATCCATTGTTTACTTGGACTCATACAGGGAAAAATCACATTAAAGAAAATCCTAGCTGAATCACACAATTTGGAGCAGTTGCAATGGACAATTTGACAAGGACATGGGGATTTAGCATATTTTTAATACAAAAATAGCTAATGATAATATGCCACACTCCTGGCTAAAAACATCATCTACTGGCATGGGGGGAATTTAAGCCATAATACTAGCTACTATAATGCAGGCCTGGAACTCCATGCAAATAATATCCTGATCCAACAGCTACAAAGCTCTGTTTATCCTAGTAATTAATTCTCTCTTATGTTTAGTGATACAATTAGAGAAACACTGCCATTCAGATGGGCTTGTTTCCACCAGTGCCTTTTACTATATTTACATCTCCACAATAGCCTTGGTCTTACAGAAAAGGGTGAAATTGCATTTATGGACACAATGCCACATGCATTCCCAAAGCATTTTATAGATGTAAAGTTAGGCTCCAAATTGCACGTTTATTGTGTGAGCACACAATGAGCTCAGATTAAATATTGACTAAAGCCAGCCTAACACCCAAAATAATGAAGATGAGCACAATAGTGTGATTTACTCCCAGCCACTAGAGAAATACACATCTGTAACATATAACATGCCCTTCCCACAGATATACTCTTTGTATTCCAGCTAGCCTTCGGCAGGAAAATTTCATTCTCATAAATTATGGATTTTCTTTCCCAACTGCCAACACATTCATATTATCAGTTGCAAAGGAAACAAATACAATAACAAAAAACAAATGCCATTCCCCTGATACAGTGATGAGCAGGTGACTCGCTCCTTGTACCCTCAAACTTGAGGCAGGAAAATGGAAGATAAACACGGGTAAAATTAGAGAATAATTTCCCTTTTGTCCCCCCATATGTGGCAGGCAGCAGGGAGGTGTGGGCATGGCAGGTATCTTTTTAGAAAGTACTCCCAGCCCTAGCTGTGCTCTGAAAACTATCTGTCCTTCTCATGCCTTCCTCCTCCCCAGACGTGTAGAAGAAATTCAGGGAGATGCAGATGCTAATATAACAATTAGGATAATAACACAGCACTGAAAAGGGGCAAAACACAACCTTCACAGCAGCTTGACCTCTAAATCCTCTAATACAGAACTGCTTTATTCAAGATTAAAAGAAATTGTAACCTAGCACAGACAAAAAGACACAGGAGGCAAGGCAGGATCTCACTCGGCAGTGAAGCCTCACTCCCGTCCAGATGCAGTCATATCACTTCAGCTTCTCTGTACCATCTCCATGACAACCATGTAATTTGGATGCAATAACCACTGCCGAATTGATCTTTAAATGTATCTTTGTTATAAAACATAATACTGAACATGTAAGGCTCAGGGTAAAGAAAAGTAGCCCCCTAACAATGAGGACTGTGGTTTAAGAGCCCCCCTTTAATTTTCAGCTACTGACCAGTCTTGCTATTTCAATAATTGCATGGATGACCAGATTTTAAAATCAGTAACAGCAAACATAATTTGCATGTGTACGGCATGCTGTAGTGTAACATCTCAAACAAGACACCGCACTAAGAGCTGGGAAAATGTGTCAATGTATATTCAGAGAATGGGCATCTTTCCACATGCACGCGCATGCACACACACACACACACGTATCAGGGAGACCCAGTCTCTAGCAACTGAAGCATACAGCTGATGCATCAAATAATCCTAATAAGAATCAAAAGCAGTATAACTAAGCAAAATAGGATGAGGGATCAATGTACCGCATGTCAGACAATGAGAGCAGGGGACCTCACATTTGCACTTACCCGAGCAATGAGCTGTTTATTTTTTGGTCCCTTCACAAACGCAGCTCCCTTTTCTCTTCAACAATCCACGCAAAATAATCTGCAGTCCCACCGACAGAGGAGTGGCCCTGTCCCTCCCCCTCCACCACCTTCCTAGACCTCCCTGTTACTGGCTTCCTTCTCCCTTCTCTCCTGCTCTCCCTCTTGCTGGAGATGGTTACACCTCCCAGCCTCCCCCCAAGGTGTCAAGAGACTGCTGGGGATCCAGCAGGCAGGGTGGGAGGGGACGGGAAGAGGGGGAGGAGGCAGGGAGTGATGGTGAATGGACCCAGTGAAAGGATGGAATAAAGCCCTTGCTGGCGAAGCTGCCGGAGGAGCACACGGCAGAAGCAGACCTGCCGCTTGGCTGGGAGGCTCCACTCCCCGCCTGGGCTGCACTGGAGCTGCCAATAATATTCCCAGGGGCACTGGGGCTTCTCCCCCAACATGCACCCACAAAGTGCTGGGGGACAGGTCAGCTTCCAGCCAACAATCACTGCCCTTCAAACCCACTGGCTTGAAGTTTTGGGTTTAAATCCTGCCAAATACTCACACTGTCTTTAGCAACTGATGCACTGCCATACACAGATGTACAGCAGTGAAAATGCCGCAAGGACCCACCCTGATGCAGACCCCAGCACTGCAGGTCACTTGCTCCTTGCCTCTGGGCACTCCCACCTGCCGCAGCCTCATCCCATCGCATCCCACTCCAGGGCTGAAAAGCGCTGCTGGCCTCCAGCAGTGGTGCTGCCCCTGTGCCTGCCAAGCTTGCTCCAGAGACAACCCCACCATGGCAGGGTGGGCCACGGACCTGCTCACCAACCCTGGGATGCATCTGTGCCAGCCCTTATATGCGAAGGCAACAATAATGTCTACACGCTAACACAGGCACCTGGCTCACCAAGATGGCTGGGGATGCAGTGTGGGATGGAGAGGCATGGGGACACACTTTTCCTGCTTTAGGGAATCCCTGACTTTCCTTGCAGACCCTATGCTGTAGAGAAAACACTGCGTCTTGGCCATTTGGTGGCTGTAATGCAACAGGGGTTTCCATGAGCATATGGGTGAGAGGTGGTGGGTGCTCTCTGGTTCAAGCTGTCCAGCTGGAGCACAAGCCTGAGTTGGCTGAAGCAGTGGTCAGCTACCGGGATCCTTCACCTGGAGCTGGCACACACCTTGCACCTTCGCACTGGCATGCACCATCTTCCCTTCTCATGGACTGAGGGCTCCCACAGCAGCACGCAGAGAGAGCAGCCCCAGGCTGGACACGTAGGTGAAGGAAGACAGGCTTGGTGTCTGCCCTGGACGCATGTTCCAAGACAGCTGATGGCTTCCTGACTCCCTGGAGAAAAATCTCTTCCTGGACCTCTGTGTCTCTTGGAAAGCTTGTTCCAGAGGATGCACACCACTGAATGAGTGGACAGATCTCAAACATCCCAAATTAAAAATATCATTACAATGATACATCCAAGCATCGAACCACAGTCATTAGACGAAATAACATCCTGGAGCAGCTCAGCAGAACACAGCCATATATTCTTCCAGAAGGGATACCCCACAGCACAGCACATGGGTTTATTTGCCAGGGATAGTACCAGTAATGAACCATGTAATGAGCCATCCTGCAGCTATACTCAGGAGTTATCCAACAAATGCAAGTGTGAATGAAGGTTACTGTGCTGGAGAGATACATGAAATGCATCTTGTGGCCATGGACAAGGGCAGTAAGCAGCCGGACAAATCCAGATGCGGGACTGCTAACCTCCCTCAGTGTTCCTTTGTCTGAGAGACATGATTTGCTGTACAAAGTTCTGTCCTGCTCCTCTCTGTGATCAATTCTAATGTATTTGTAATTGACCAACTATCAGGTTAGGGTGCTTTAATAAAAAATTAAAAAAAAAAATGCAATCAATATTCATCAGTCTGTTGTACTGTTCAGGTCTGAGGGCAAGTAACAAAATCCAATTTCTGCACAGCCAGTCCTAGGAAGTGATATTTTACAGCATGAGAAAATGAGGTTCTAGTTTCTAAGAATACATCCACTAGCGGGACTCCAAATAACTGGGTTATCATTCACTCTGCTTCTGGGAATGAGCACATCAACAGCTGGATTCAGGTAGAAACCTCCTCTCATCCCTTGAGCAGGGAGGTATGCTTGACCTTATCATTTATGAGACACTCCTAACAGTAAAAGAACATTTTTCCTGTGTTGTCAGTAGGTCTGTGTTAGATGCCTTGTGTATGTCATAACATTTTTTTGGAATTAAGAAAACTCCTAAACTATCGCAGTTTTGGACACACTGTTTAACTGCCTGAATGTGCACATGAATATGCAGATGCTATTTGCCACCTGGGACATGAGTTCTCTGGGGAAGCAGGAGTGACCTAGGGAGAGACCACCTTCCTTCCACGCTGACACCAAAAGAGCCACCCTTCAAGCCAAAACAAACCAAAGCACACATCTGGGAGCCTTCCAGGCAGCAGGGAACTGCAGGCACCAGGACTAAACAGCACAGACCACAACAGGCACAAAGGTTAACCAGCTACAGTCTACAGATCATGGAAACACTCCAGCTAAGCTGATGGGAGAAGCAGACATCTGGAAAAAGATGGGAGCTTGTGGTCCTGAGATTGTTCACAGACATGTTCCCCATGGGATCCACTGATAAAGCTGAGCCTAAGGCAGCTTCAAGCTCACTGCTCTGCAGCTCCTGCTCTGTTCCCGCTTTCCTCTGAGTAGAGGAGCCAGGATAACCTACCCTACAACCCCACAGACTTCACCTGGAAATTTAAGAAGTGTCTTAACTGCAGCTTGTGCCTTAGTTTGAAATACTGCATCCCTGTAACAAGTAGTTTTCCAACTGTGGTACTCATGGTACTTAGTGTGACACACAAGGACATTCCTGGGTGCTGCTCAGACTTCTCCTTTATTTTTTCTATGAAAACATTACAAGTGTTCACATGCGTCCAAGAATGATTTTGCTTCCATGCCCTCCCACAACTGTTTTTCTCCAGAAATACCTTGGATTTTGCAGCTAGGACTCATTTTCAGTACAAGTCACTTTGATGGAAGCCAGAATTAGGAGAAAGCTCTACGAGGACCTTGCTGCATGGTCTTTGTAGGTAGTGTAGGTAGGGAGATGTGGAGGGGAATAACAGCCCTCTGAAGAGGAAGGATCAGTCTTCATGAGCCTTTGTCTGCCTTTCTCTTGACACTTAAAATCAGCTCTTTGCTCTGTTGNAAAATCAGCTCTTTGCTCTGTTGGCTGTTCTGAAAAGTCTACCCTGGAGCTGTTTGAGCAGACTGCTGAGATGTGGAAGCGGTGGTTCACATCAGGGGCACCAGAGCTGGTGGGGAGACAGCTCCTCATGGCTATTTCAGGGGGCTGGGCAAGCTGAGATTGGTTAGTCTCCTCCTGGGTAGCTGGATGACAGGCAGGAATGATGCTTTAAAAATAATCGTGAGCAAAATACTGCATGCAAAGAGCTCCTTTAGAGGTCTGAGGCAGAAGGGATGCTAACAGGTTTGTAAGCCTGGGAAGACGGAAAGGGGAGAGGGAACAGGAGAGTCTCTCAGAAGAGGGTCCAAGGCAAGCGTACACCTTTGTGTGTGTGTGCATGTGTGTGCAAGCGCATAAGTGCACCTGGAGAGACTCCACAGAGTGCAACACTCTGCTGGATTGGGGCTGAAGCCTTGAACACTGAACATGAGACCCACAGCTGGCTCCTCTTCTCCAGTTGCATCTGTTCTTGTTCCCCAGTGGCTTGTTCTGGGGTGACTCATGCTTGGTGGAGGATCACAGAGGCAATGGGACACCAAAGTGCCATGGTGGGTCTGGAGATGGTGTGGGGGGGGAGATGCTAACTTTGTCCAGGTTGTGAATTACAGGGATACTGTCAGGAGCCTTTTCTTTCACAGCTAGCTGAAAACTCTTTGGCCTGAGGAGTTTGCAAAGCCTGGATGAAATGTGTCCTCCAGAAAAGAAGCTGCCACTAATGTATAGGAAAAAAGCACCTTCACCCCAGAAGAAATACTCCCAGCCTGTAGGCTGCTGTCACTCTGCAACCACTGGCTCTTCTTAGATGACAAAGCCCAGCTACTGCAAGCGTTTTCCCCTAGGATTTCCTTTTTTCCCATAGGCTGTGACCAATTTCCTGGTAACCTCCTCCTGCATATACGTTCAAGTGGAATTTGTTTAGCGGCTCCATGGGAGTCTGGTTTTCTACACATTCTTTGAGCTCCTCGATAACTTTCTGGGTGCTGGGCCAGGACTCAGACTTGAGTACCAGCCTGGCCAGTGGAAAGCAAAGCCACCACAATCTCCAGTGCCCTCTGGAAGTCCCGAGACAACATTGTGCACAGCACAAATCTCCTGTGCAAGGATTAGTCATCTCTTTCACACATGCAAAAGAAATCTTTGATGTGCTCTGGAGGTTTTTGATCCCCTTCCCAGTCTAGGCATGTCTGCCTGGGAATTCCCAGCCTGGAATATGGAAGACATAATTCCTGGCATTTCAGGTTTTGGCGGAAGGCAAGATTCTTGCTGCTGGATGATCACTCTGTTCACTATCTATCTCCTGCATGTCGACTTTCAGATGAGTCACTGTCCTCCAAAATACCATCTTCCCTCTGCTCGTGGGGGTTCCTGAGTGTATCAATTTGCATTTGTCTTCCTGAGAGCCCATCGCTGCCATAAAAGCAGCTCCCCAAACAGACCCGGTTACTCTCAGCATCTGACTTGTCCTAATTTCACTAACTTTTAGTGTATGAAAACTATATCCTCAGCAACAGATCTGAGCAAACTCTGGAAGGTCCAGCAGGGAGTCTGCTCTTCTTCTGGCAGGGGTCTCTGCAGCATCTCTTCCACCTTGTATTATATTCCAGTGCGATGAATCTCCCCCTCTCTGCCATTCATCATCTCACCTAAACAAATGTCATCTTATTTTTCTGACTACTTTGAAGTGCAAATACACCCCAATGCCCCAGGTACCAATATACATGAAGTATCAACACCCTAAAAGGATTTCTCAGCCACGTCTTATGAAACTGTTCAATGCATTTTTTCAAGTCCTAGATATGTCCTGTTTACAGATGTCATCTACCTGGACTTATGCAAAGTGTCTGACACTGTCCTGCATGACATTCTGGTCTCAAAATTGGAAAGTCATGGATTTGATGGATGGACCACTTGGTGGATAAGGACCTGGCTGGAAGGCTGCACTCAAAGGGTTGAGGTAACAGCACAATGTTCAAGTGGAAGCCATGGATGAGTGGTGTTCCTCAGGGGTCAGTACTGAGACCAGTGCTGTTTAACATCTTTGTCGGAGACGTGGACAGTGGGATTGAGTGCACCCTCGGCAAGTTTGCCGATGACACCAAGCTGTATGGTGCAGTTGACACACTGGACGGAAAGGATGCCATCTAAAGGGACCAGGACAGGCTGGAGAGGTGGGCCCATGTGAACCTCATGAAGTTCAACCAAACCAAGTGCACGGTCCTGCACCTGGGACACGGCAATCCCAGACACAAATACAGGTTGGACGGAGAATGGCTGGAGAGCAGCCCTGAGGAGAAGGACTTGGGGGTGTTGGTGGATGAGAAGCTCAACACGAGTCAGTAACATGTGCTTGCAGCCCAGAAAGCCAACTGCATCCTGGGCTGCATCAAAAGAAGTGTGGCCAGCAGGTCAAGGGAGGTAATTCTGCTGCTCTACTCCACTCTCATGAGACCCCACCTGGAGTACTACATCCAGCTTTGGAGCCCCAAAATAAGAAGGCCATGGACCTGTTGGAGAAGATCCAGCGGAGGGCCATGAAGAGGGCTAGAGTACCTCTCTTATGAAGACAGGCTGAGAGTGTTGGGATTGTTCAGCCTGGAGAAGAGAAGGCTCCAGGGAGACCTTATAGCGGCCTTCCAGTACCTGAAGGTGGCTGCAGGAGAGATGGGGAGGGACTCTTGATCAGGGAGTGTAGCAATAGGATGAAGTGTAATGGTTTTAAACTGAAAGAGGGGAGATTTAAATGAGATCTGGGGAAGAAATTCTTTGCTGTGAGGGTGGTGGACCCTGGCCCAGGTTGCCCAGAGAAGCTGTGGCTGCCCCATCCCTGAAGGGGTTCAAGGCCAGGTTGGACAGGGCTTGGAGCAACCTGGTCCGTTGGGAGGTGTCCCTGCCCAGGGCAGAGGGTGGGACTGAATGGTCTTCAAAGTCCCTTCCAACTCTAACTATTCTATGATTCTATGTATAAACACTTCGTATACCAATTGCCATTTAAAATGCTGCCTGGTTACTACTGGAGCAATAAGCTTTCCATTAACTCTGTAAGATTTGAACCCATGAGATTTCTTTTCTCTGGAGCTATGAATCTTTGGCTGGACACTTCTTTTTTTGCAGTATCAGAGCAGACTCTTTAACCACCTTCATCTAAAAACAACACACGTTTGCATATAAATACACATACATGCACAATCTCTTATAGTCCTTAATGCTAGTAAACAATTTTCATTGACTGGTCTTTCAAATTAGCCTTCCAGGTCTCTGCATTACATAACAGTCAATTCATAACTTTTGTTACTAAATCCGTTCCTTTTCCACTTAGGTTTTTTGTTACCTTTATTATTTCTGCTTTTCTTTTCCTTAATAATGATCGATTCTTGGTTAGGAATATCTTTGATGACAGCAAAATTGTGTGCATGCTATAGCGGAGACAGCACCTATCAAAGTTTTCTTAAACAACTCTCATTTATAGCACACATTTTGTCTCAGTTTTTCCTCCAATCGTTTCTTGCTTGTAATTGTTCTCAGCTTAGGAAAATTTACCACTTCAAAGTGCCTTGCATATGTATTACCAATTTAGGATTACATTTTGCTTGTAACAAATGCAATTAGGTCGTTTAAGGAACAATTAATTCCGAGTTCAGTAATCAATTCACCTTTATCTGTGGGATTGAGGTCTGATACAGAATTACACCAAATTCACTGCATTACTTTTGGTAACAGAAAGTTATCATCCGTGATTTTTAGAAACTCTAGGGCTGTCTTACTGGCAGCAGCACAAGCCCTTCAGCATCTATCCCTGAGGCTGAAAAGCTGTTCTGTGAACAAGATTTTCTTCCACTTTGTTATGAAGCTGTTTAGGGAAGCTATTTATCCAGCCCCCCCAGTTCGATTTGGTAGTCTGCAGGGATACATCTGTGCTGGGCCAGATCAACTTGAACCTGAATGGAAGAGCAGCCCTTGGCTGTTTATTAGGACAAGCATGTGGACAGTATTCCAGGAAAGCCTGACAATTTGGAGGCAAAAAACCTATAGATTATTGGGCTCTTCTAGCAATTCCCCTCCTTTTACCCAAAGGGAGCAACTTCTGGAGGTGCCCACAGCTCCACCACTGCTGTCTGCATGTATCCCTTAAGTGATGCTTCACCCAGTAACATCCCAGGGAGGCAAAGCTCTGCTGCATCTCCAGGAAGCCCTACAGTGGCACCTCCCCAGCTCACTGAGCTCTCCAGCATGGTCTGCACCAGCCAGATGTGGGATGTGCCAGGCAGAGCACAGCTTTCTCCATGTGCCCAAAACAGTTTGGTTCTTGGTTCCTATGAAGGTCTCATCTCCAACTCTCTGTCCTGCCAGCCCTGGGTGACTAGGGTGTCCTGTGATTCAGGCCTGTGTCAGTGTGTCTCAGTATTGTCCAGGATGTACAATTTATTTTTGGAAATGAGAATTTCCGATGTCTGTTTAATGCCCATGTATGTGGCATTGATATATGGGATGACTGCACAATCTCTTTTCTTCTCTGTGTTTCAAGCTCAGATGCATATAAAGGTGCTACCGATAATCTTGTTCATACAGTTATACAGAGCTTATCATTTGCTGTGAAAGCCAAGTCTGGTTCACAGGAGTCACCTTCCTTCTTTAACCAAAGGCATTTGCTAGGTCCACCTCTGCTAGGGGGTCCTGCCAGCCCCAGCACCCTGAATATTGTGATTGTCTTTAGAGCATCCCCGCAGCCCGTCATGGCAGACTCTGCATCCTACCTCATGGATGAAACAGTGGGACTTGCATCTTTTTAGTCTGGAGAAGAGAAGGTTGAGGGGGAAACTTATCAATGCTTATAAATACTTAAAGGGTGGGTGTCAGGAGGACGGGGCCAGTCTTTTTTCAGTGGTGCCCAGTGACAGGACAAGAGGTAACAGGCACAAACTTGAACATAATTTCCATCTAAACATGAGGATCTTTACTTTGAGGGTAGGAGAGCACTGGAACAGGCTTCCCAGAGAGGTGATAGAGTCTCCTTCTCTGAAGACATTCAAAACCCACCTGGACATGTTCCTGTGCAACCTGCTCCAGCTGGACCTGCTCTGGCAGGAGGTTGGACTAGATGATCTGCAGAGGTCCCTTCCAACCCCACATGATTCTGTGATTCTGTGATCTTCCAGGTGGAGGTCTGTTCAGCCTGCAGGAGCAGGTATAGTGACCAAGGATGGCAGAAAAGTCTGGCCAAGGTAAGTTACACTGTCCACGTATCAGGGGAGCAGTGCCTCTCTAACCATGGGTGCAGGCCCAGTCATCTACCCTCACCTTTAGGCACACGGAGATTGTCGGTCTGAATGCAACGCAGGCGCTCTGGCTCTGATTTTCAAAGACTTGGGATAGGGGAAGGGGGATTAAAAAATTTCGGAATGATGAATAATGATACATTATATTGTCTATAAATGTAAGTTTTCAGATGATGGAAAGGGACTTTTAAATGATCTGATGTTTCATTTAAGCTCAAGATATAGGACCTGGCTGGAAGACATGGGGAACAGAAGCCCAGAGTGCATGGGGCTCCCACATCTGGGAAGGTGTTAGGTTGCAGTGGGACAATTAGCAATGATGAGGCTTCCAGCTACATGAACTTTAGCGAGGAGGATCTCAGCATCTTCTCTGCTCTGAGTGTTTCTGGGTTGCTGAAGTGGATTCAAGTAAGAGGGACATTTTGGGACGCTGATGGGGAGACAATATAGATGCCATTAAATCACCATTAGCTATGTGTGCCCTTAGGACTATGGTAGCTGTAGCATTTAATCTTGGTGCAATGACCACTGGAACTGGGACAGGGAGCACAAAACTGCATGGCTGAAGCCATTACAGACACCTACCATCACTGCAGCTATTGGCACTGGAAAGGGCAAAGAACAAATTATTCACTAGCTGAACTGAGAGACTAAACCAAAACTATTTCTGATAAAGCAATTAGTTATTGCCCAACTCTTTTGAGCTAGGAGTCAGGGGAAGAAAGTGATCTTCTGTAGGTGGGGAGATGAAGAGCAGTTAAACAATTCAGGAAAAAATCAATTTTAGTTAACTATCAGAACAAGACCATTCACAATGAAGAACTACAACTGTAACCTTTATGACCTGATTTTCTTCCCTGTGTGAAACTCCCACAGGAAGCTGTGAAACGGTTGAGCTGACAAAATATTTATGTCAAAAAATTCATTTGCAAAGAAACATTTTTTTCAATTTAATTTTTTTTTTCATTCCACTTCCAGATATTTTGCTTATGTTCTAGCAGAGCCAAATTTCTGTGAGGCATCAGGAAGGGACAATTAGTCAGATGGGGACTGGGAAGGAAGCTGAGATGGGTCTGGAAAGGGTTACTGTCCCTCATGCATTAACACATCTGCTGTTGCCATCACTGATGGCATCAAGGGCACGGCCATAATCAAGCTTCCTTTCTCCATCCTTCCAGCCATTTATACATAACCTCACCGGGGCTCAAGTTTTTCAAAACTCTCAATCACAGGGCATGTTCCATAGACCTGGCATCCCTGGGGCCAGGCCACACCATAAGCACGCCTGTAGCACAGAGGATGGGAACCGTGTTTTCAATGTGAGAGTTTATCATTCCTCAGCCACAGGTGGGTATGGGACTGAGATGCAGTTAAGTAATTCCCCAGCCTGCACTACCTTTTAAGTCAATTTCCATTTCCTAAACCAGTGCTGACGTCTGTCTAAATAATCATTATCTGCACAACCACACTGAGTTTTAGCTTGTGCTGAGTATCGTGGAGAAGATTTGGAGCTTTTGAAAGGATGCTGAGCTTAAGAAGCTGCCGCTCCAAGCAGTGCTGGGTGTTTGTTGCATTTCACTCTCTGTTTTTTTTCAATGCGCACACAAACACAAACCCTATGTGCACATGCACTCTCTTTCATGTCCGTTGCCTAAGTGAACACTTGCCGTCAGATCTTCCAAGCCACAGCACAGTTTTAATCAGTCAGATAATTCAATCATTCATTTCAGACCTGCTCGGCGCAGCTGTCATTTTCAAGCATCAAAGCCTCTCCATCAAAAACCACACGGGCAGGGGTTCATTCAGGCATCACTGTTTCAAAGTGCTGATGGGGGCGGGGAGGAGCGGAAGGGGTGCAGAGGAAAAGAACAGGATGGATTAAATGAACTTATTATAAATACTTCTGAAGCTACCAGCCAACCATCCTCAGCAGAGAACAATGGCAGAGCACAAGGGCGACTCAGGAATCTGCAGGATTTGTAAGGTATTTGCAAATCTCACTCTTAAATTGCAGAGTGGGGAGAAGGGGGGAGGTGTGTCAGATGAAGCTTCCTGCCTGAGAGGCTCAAAGCCACCGAATGGGATTTGGATGTCTGGTCCTCATTAAAATTAATGGAAATTGGGTGCCCAGACTTACAGGCAGCTTTCAAAAGCTTCGTTGCTATTTATAATTAATGTTCCCAGCAGGATGACTAAATATTTATACAATAGGTCATGTTATATGCAAAACGGAAGAGGTGCCTATTGGTAAATCAGGGACCAAGAGAAGGAGAATCTGATGGGATGACAGGTTTAATCCACATTGTCCCTTTTTTAAAGCTCTTCTACTTGCAAATCTCCAGCAGCTCCCATTAGATCAACAGCTGGGGTGGGTAGGTCCAGCAATGACGATGTTCTCAAGGTACGGTGCAACAAATAAAAATGGCAACTTTACAGCTTTCCTTTGTTCTTCTCCTATCCCTTCCCATGGCTCTGACTTCCTTCACCAACTCACTTAATCCCTGCAAACCTCAATTTCCAGTATGAAAAATACACAGTATCACTGAGTTTACCCAGTGTAGGAATGTAGTGGAGCTTAATCCATGAACACTCCTCTGCCTTCATTAAAGATGCCATAGATGGCAGAGGCCAAGTAAAAGACGGACACTAGCCTGCCTCCAGGCATTAGCAAAGCTCTGACTAGATCTGTACTACTGCATTTGCTCCATAGCAATGGAGTAATTCAGTGTACAAAGGTGGTAGGTTGAACCCTGAGAGTGTCTGAGGGGTCTATGATCTGGGGGTGAAAGCTTAGCACTCCTGTGGGGGAAGTCTAAGGCAACGAAGTCCTGTCTTGGTTTATCCAGTTCCCCTGGGGGAAACTCTTCCTCAGCTGGGCCATACCTTAAACCCTGCCCCAGCTGATCCACTGACAGGACGTCTGTGGAAGCTTGGGCCTTGTGTATCAGGCAATCTTGGGTTCCCACCAAGAGGAGTTCCTGATCTTGGCTTAAGACAGCCATTTGGGGTGGGCTTGATGATCACAGTGCTTTACAATGCTTTAATTGAGGAGATTCAACTCCTCCAACCATGGAAAACTTGCCTTTTAATTTTTTTCTTCCATGCTTCATCCAAAGTCACTGGATGGAGAAGCTCTACTGACTCAGGGAATATGGAGACCCCTACAGTCTCCTCCCATACTTTAGCATCTCAAGGTTTGTAAAGCCCAGATGGACATACTGAGTGGTACGTCAGACTACATCTGGGATTCCCCTGCAGGTCCCCAGCTTCTAGAAGCTTTGCTGATGTAGGGAATATGGAGGCCCCTGCAGTCTCCTCTCACGCCTTGGCATCTCAAGGTTTGTCAAGCCCAGATGGATGTATTGAGTGGTACCTCAGAGCTCGTCTGGGATTCCTCTGTTGGTCCCTAACTTCTAGAATGCAAGTTATATCTCCAACTTCACTGAAAGGACACAAATCTCAGCCAGAAGACAAGTAGTCTGGTCTTGCATCTGTAGTTAAATACCCTCTGGTATAAAGGCATGCCTTACACTCCTAGGCTCCAGCTTCTAGTCAGGTTGCTCTTCTTCTCTACTACATAAGAAATCATCAGTAGCCAGTTTCCCTTCCATGTGACCTTGGATGCATTAAATATAGACTTTTCTTTGGTTCTCCTGACCATCCTGACCATACTTCACAGCACAACATGGGCCATGGTTAGTGTCAAGGTTGGCTTAGCACAGGTACCCAAAGCTGTATGCAGTCACTCAAAAGATGAAACTGAACGTGAACTACAGCCACATCATTTGAACCTCACAGCCTATCGGGCAGTGCAAAAGCATAAAGAAGGCATCTTCCTAAGACCATGGCCAGTCTGATTGGCATGGGACATTCGCTGTTCCATGGCTTTGTTCTCAATTAAAACAATTGGCTTTGCAAGACAAAAATTCAAATTCAAGACTTAGAGCTGTTGTCCCTAGACAAGATAACAGGAGAGCATCAAGGATACATAAAGAATGAAACAGCTTCATTTTCCTTGTGAATATCTGTCTGCTTATTTTTTAATTAAACAACAGCTGGAGTAAACTTGTGAGACAGCAGAAGGATCCCAAGATAGAGGAGACTGGGTGATCTACATAATGTGGAAATGTAAACCCTTACCACCACTGCTGGTACTGCAGCTGAAGATAGCAGAATGTGCTCCATCACTGAACTCATCACTACAGCACTAACTTCTGTAAAGAACTTCTTAGATATCGAGCATTTAATCCCAGAAGCAGTTATGTACCCCAAATGACAGTCAACTCTCCATTTTGTAAAAGAGATAGGGATCACAGGAAGGGATTTTAGGAACAGGTTGGAGAAGCCTCTGTTGGCAAGGACCTACGTAAGAACTGGCCCAATCTTCAGGCATGAGTGTGGATGAGGACACCTCTCAAAGCTCCTGCCAGCCTTGCAGATTTATCACTTGTTGATACAGACGTAGGTGAAAGTCTGAGTATCTGTGTTTTCTTATCACACAGACCCAAGGACAATGTAAGTGTCTCCATCCGGAGATCCCTCAGGGTTTGGCCATGGGGCAGTGAACCCTGACAGAACTTGGCATTGGGATCATTCATGTCTTGGCCTTGCTGCCAAGAAGCCAAGCCTGCTCTGACGTGTGCGGTTACAGAGAAAGCACTGGGACCAAGGATTCACACTGCTCGGCCCCAGTAATGCCCCTTTCTCAGACCCTGAGACACTGACCAACCCTCATCCTAAGCCACAGATGCGACCATCCTTGCTGCCAAGCACAGCCATGCCAGGTACCCATGCTGGGAACACAACTGTGCTCCCAGGGAGAGTTGTGCAAGCTGCTGCACTATCAAACTGCCCTAGATTGGAGAGAACAAGCTCCTTTCTGAAGAAAGATAATTGCTTAATTTAAAAACTAAGTGGTTCAAGGAGAAAGACGCAGGCAAAAGGGTCTGATGCTCTGAGCTTGGGGTGGGAAACAGGAGGTGTGCAGGGCGGAGAAACTGCATGGCTGCTTTGCTGGATAGCCAAAGTACTGAATGAAAAACATCAGTCAAGCTGCTACTGTGTCCTCAGCCCAGGTGAATCAATGCTGTTTGAGACAGCAGAGACCCCAACAGGAGAAGCAGGTGCCCTTCCTTGGGGTACCGAGCTGTGAGGCTGGGCACCCTTAAAAGCCAGAGGGGAAAAGCTCCTGGTAAAACAGACCCTCTGTCTCCTCTCACCTGTGCCACCCCCAACCTGCGAGTTCAGGCTTTTGGGGCCATAAAGGAGGGCCCCAGAGCACTGCAGGTCAGCCCCTCAGTCCAGTGCCACTCCACGGGCGGGCCTCAGAGCTGGCATTGAGAAGCCCAGCCACACAGAGGAACAGCCCCCACCAGGGGGGCAGCTCACAAGGAAACTTCTCTGGGGAAAATCATTGCTGTTTTGGCAAACCGTCTCCCAGGGTGAAGACCAGCAAACTAGAGCAGACAACAACAGAGTCATTAATAAGGCCAAGCCTGGCATCTTCCTGGACCCCTCCACCACTGTGATCAGTGATTTCACCAAGCAAGCACAGAAGAGGCCTCTTCAGCAGAGTTTTGTCTTTGCTGCTTAAAATTCAATAGCTCCACTTTCCAAGCAGGCAGGAAAGAAAGTTTTTGTACGTTAACAGCCCGCCCCCACCCCCGGCCCCCCCGCCTTGTCCCCATTTATACGGAGGAAGCTCTCTGGTTTGAACTTGGCAGAGGTGCCTCTGGCCTGCAGGGGAAGGACACTAAGAGGCTTGAAGGATGTGTCAGCTGCTTCCTAGCCCTGGTGGAAGGGTACTGGGCCTGGGAGAGACAGGTCCTGTTTGAACGTCCCTCAGCTGGAGGTTGGAGAGACACATTCGGTGCTCCAGCAACCTGGGTCCCACCAGGTATGTCCCGGAACAGCTCCCAGCCTCCCCTAAGGTGGGGGCACCCTTGCTGATTCTCCCTGTGGGCCTTCATCCCAGGCTCAGCGGCACTCATGTCACTGGCAGGGTCTGTTGTAGGATTGGCCTCATATGTCCACACAAAGAGAAAACATGCATGTGGTGAGCAAAGTCACAGTTTGCCTTCAGGCAGCATCTCAAGATGATGATGTTAAAACCATTTTGGGGGGGCCCTTTGGCCTGGAAACAAGGGTGGAAGCACTCAGCTGACCCCTCATACAGGAGTTGAATATTACTTGTGTAAAATTTTGCTTTAAAACCAAGACTGGCTGCCCTATCTCATCTGAGAGCTATTCACTGTCATTTTAGGTCAGAGTTAAGGTTACTAAGAACATAAATAACACATTTTTTCTTGCAGACAGCTGAGACTCCTCTTTTGCACAATGAGCGCCCAGAATGAGCAGGAGGATGTGATAAGTGCTCTGCAAAGCTGTGTTCACCTTAAAATAGTTTTGCAGTTGAGAATCCACAGCTGTAACTTAGCACACATACCTGGAAAACAAGAAGTCCTTGGACCTTGATCGTGTAAGCCCGCCTTGTGCCGGTGGCTTCGTTCTCAGCTGCCAATCGCCAACAATGCGGTTGGGTTGGCCAAGCTGTCGAGACCCAGCTTCTGTCCCAGAGAGCTCGGGTCATTTCCCTGGGATGGTCACCTCCCTCAGTTTGATGTGCTGCAGTCTACCCGAGGCAGCTCCCGCTGCACTGGGTCATTGATGAACTGAGCACAGACGAGCAGCAAGAAGTGCTGGGGGCTGAAGCACTGTGGCTGGAGGAAAACAGGTCATTCACACAGATCAGGTACCCTTCTGGAGAGCCAGCAGTGACAAGAGCAGCAGAGAACAGGCAGAGCAAGAGAAGCGTTTGCTATCTTTGACCCTGAGCACTCTCCTGGCAGTATGGCTTCAAAGGGAGGAGTGAAACACAGGAACAAGTGACCTGGTCTGGGCATAGACTTTGCACTCAGCGAGGGACGTGCCTGCCTTGCACAGATATGAGGAACCTTCTGCTTTCAAAACCTTTCTGACAGCCACCCCCCTCCCTCCCCATGGTCCACAGCCCCTCCATCCAGCTCTCGCACTACAGTAATTCATCACATGAGCCTTATCTAAACCACATGTAATCTCAGGCCTTTGTCTCTCAGGACAGAGCTTAGAGAACTCCTCAAAGTTAACGAAGCAGGTCCATCCCCTCATTAACTCACAGGGTCTGTCTCCTTTGATTAGGTTGTGCTGACTCTGCTCACACATCACACTTGCTGCTCTAGATGCAGGGACACTGGGGCATTTCCAGCTGGGACACAGACAAAAGGAGGAGATAGCAGAGCCTTGGTTACCACAGGAGCAATTCGGGACAAATAATTAGAGGCTTTCATGGCTAATTGGATCTGTACTGTCAATCCAGGACAGGAGATGCCTTAACCCACACTGCCTGGCCTGAGATTGCTAAGCAGGCCATAAATAAACTGCAGCACTGGTCCAAAGCTCCTTGGCCTTCAGCTTCCACCCTGCCTGTTCCCTTCCAGCCCTGCTACAGCACAGGCTACCTGGCAGGGGAGTCCAGCTCCCTTGCTTTTTTCCATGACCACAGCCTTGCACCCATGCCAGGACACTTGGAGTCCACCTTGGGTAACTCAGAGACCCTTCAGGCCTGCAGGCCTCAGCATGTCATGGCTAGCTTGAACAAGAAGTTACTGTTTTCAAACTAAAGACAAAGGGTAAATGAACTAGTGGTCAGGAAGAACCGGAGATCAGTATTAGCAGGGGCCAGCAAGCCAAAGGCAAGGTATTTTCAGAGGAAAGCTTGAGTTAGAAGTTGAGTTGGAAATTGGTTCCCTGAAGCACCAAGACTTCAACGTGCCTTTGAAGACTAGATGTGCAAACAAGAAAAACCACCTCCATGTGACTTCCAGCCAGCACAAGGACATCCAGACCCTTAAAGCAAGCTGAAAGCCTGATCCTTCCCTCTGAGGACCTTCAGCATCTCATCATCTTTAAGGAGGCAGGCTTAAAACCGTGCACTGGGCCCCCGAGCCTGCACCCTGTCTGCACGGCTGATTGCTATGCAAGGTCCCACATACTTCCCCCAGGAAACAGAGCAAAGGAAAATGGCTTTTACATGGGACCATGACCTGCAGATTTTCTATCTCTGCCATGGGAAAGCCAGGTGCAGGACGCGTAGAAAGGCAAAGTCACAACAAAGGACAGTCAAACACTCCAGGCCAGGCAAAAATAGATTAACCTACTTGAAAGTAGGACAACATCACTGAAGAGTAGGACATCTGGTCACCACAGAAGGAGAAGCAAATACAGAGGAGGCAGTTTGTCCACACACAAGTCTAACCTGATGGGAGACAGTGAAAGCACAGACATGTAGTATGTTCAAACAAGCAGCTGGGACAAGCAGTCCCCAATCAAAGTAGAGTGCTCTCAAAGAGAAGGTCTCCCTGAGATGACTGCTAGACTTGCTACTGACAGCCAGTCTACCTGCCTACCAGAAGCAATCTCCTGCCCCCAGGAGCCTGTGAGTTATGCATGCCCAAACCTGACAGCTGATCCCTTCTACCTGATCTGCTAAATGACGAAGAAATGATCACCAAGAGAGAAAACTAAGAAGATTCCTGATATGTCTGACGGCTGAAGTGCCAGAACAAGTCTAATACCTGTAAATCGCTTCAAAGCGTCTCTGCTTCTGAGGCCATCCCCTCCACTGGCTCGAGCCCACCTACCTCTGCTCGACTCCTTACACCTCAGTGCCCTTCCCCCAGACAGTACATGATAAAGAAGCGATTAAGGATCATCACTGAGCTTGTATTAGCATCTTCAAAAGCTCTGCAGCCCACCAGCCAGCCAGCAGGCTGCAGCTAAGCCAGGTGTGATGGGTCCTTTAAAAAGAAACACAAGAGTAAATGCTGCAGATAGCACACTCATCAAAGGAGCCTCACCACTGTTTGCAGAGAGGAGTTAATGCCACGCCACTGACTGGCTGCTCCAGGGCCCAGTTTCCTACCCAGCCTTGGCAGGACAGGCAGTTTTCTTGGCTTAGGACCCTGTGCTGGAACGGAAACCCGGAGCACCAGGTCTCAGGACACCATTCAAAATCCTGTTTCTTGCTGTTGCTGCTGTCAAATGAGGCAGTAGGAAACCTTTCAGGTCCCAGGTCCCTTTGCAGAAAGCTTTAAGAAACCCCTCCAGAAAACGTCTCCCTGCTGGGTGTGGTTTGTTTTCTTAAACTCACACTTGCAAAAAGCGATCTGGGGCAGCCATGAACTTAGGTGTGAACCATAGCACCCCCTCAGCAGACCCTAGACTTCAGTGAGTGTTCCTGGTCTAACCTGACAGCTGAGCCCACCCTGAGAAAAGCCATCAAGACTGTTTGGCAACTATCCCTCTATCAGCTTCCTTTTAACCTTAAAACCATCAGTCACCCACAAAGGCCTTTTAACTACCAGCATTCAGCTGCTCGGCCACTCAGTCTGGGCTAGCGGAGTTTGTATGACAGCCTAGGGTGAAGCTGAGAAGTGGAGAAAGGTTCCTCTAGTTTTTGCTAGGACTGTTACAGTGGCTGCTTGCTAGCACTTGTCTTCACGAGAGGAAAGACATTTGGGCCAGGAGTCATTACCTTCATGGATCAGGCAGGGCAGATTCAGGCAGCACCAAAGCAGGAAGGTGGCCTGCCTGCCCTGTGCTGGAGCAGATGACATGGTCCTTCCCCAGTGAGAGCAGTCCGGGACGGTGAGTGACGCTGCTGGACAGGGAAAGCCCACGGTTGACAGGAAACACCATCTACCCCCAAGGGCTGCATAAGTCCCATTTGTGGTGCCAGCAATGATGATGGGCGGGACAATGCCTATGACATCACAACAGTGAAATTCGGTTTTCCAACAGCAGGGTGCAGGCTGCAGCCAGCTCTGAGCTGCAGAAGCTGATTGTAGGTGCTCAAGCTGGCTGTTCAAGACTACCCTATAACACACCACCTCTGCCAGCCCAGGCGACAACCCCAGAACTGCCACCTTCCTCACACTTAACCCAGAAACCGTTTCTTCCCTTTTTCTACCATACTGATGCCGATTTTTGGCAGGCAGAAAGAACTAGAAGTACTCATTTTGGGACAATGATTTTTTACTCCAGAGTGTTTTTCATCCTACACAAAAGCATTTCTAACTAAGGAATAATCTGAAATCCACAAACAAGAACTTTGTCCTGAGGATGTGATAAACATTTACCTTTATTTTAATTAAAAAAAAAAAAAAAAATTCAGAAAAGCAACCTAGTTTATCAAATACTCTGATACCCTTGAACCTGCCCCCAATCTCCCCCAAAGTATGTCAACAAAGAGGTGAAATCAGATGCACTCAACTTTAACCAAAAAGCAAGGTTTCCTCCTATGAGCACTACCCAGAGGGACTGACAACGAACTTGTGGCTGAAGACATTTAATAGCATGAGAAGACTGCTCCTCATAGCAAGAGCTTCCCAGCCCACAGAAACAGCATTCTGTGCTGGCAACTTTGCCAAGAGGCTACTAACTTTGCTTGCCAAGAAAGGCCTGAAACCTTCACAGTGCAATTCTTGTCCATCAGACCAAGCTGACCTGCAAGACAGCTTGAATGGGGTTGCCCGTGTCACACCTTTTTAATTCCGCTTTCAGCCTTGCCTCTGTGTGGGGAAATTACAGCAAACCCAGTGCTTCTCACCCATGTCTGAGCAAAAGAATGCTGCTGGGAGCCTGGCAGGAATGCTGCTTCTCTCGCCCATGCCTTATACACCACTGGATGGTGGTGGAAAGGATGTTTCTTCCACCCGGTTGAGCTTGCCCCGTTTCACAGAAGAAAGCTGGAGAGGCACTGGAGAAGGAAGCAGCTGTCCGGGAAACTGAGAGCACAAAAATCCTTGCAGCAAACCTTCTACCAGGCCTACAAAACCCGTACATCAAATCTTTCCCTGAACAGCCTGAGAAGCATTGTGAGCCTTTGAGATAGCATGACACCACTTGAGCAGAAGCTTAATCCCCCAGTACTCCTTCCTGGAGGCTCTCAGAGAAGGACAGCCGCCTTCTAAGTCAGCGCATTACTTCACGCAACACCACATGTAAGAGGATGGTGTTCCCTGGGGGTGGTCACACCAGCTTGGGGCACTGCTCAGCTTACAGAGAGGCATGCATGCAAAGCCCTAAAAATCTTACGGAAAGAGGGATGAGGACTTTTTTAGGAGGTGGAACATCTAAAGCAGTAATTCTATGTACTTGTACTAAGAATTGCATTCAGGTATTTAATCGGACTTGATATAGAGTGTGGCATCTGAATTAAGGTCTATAATTACAAATCATGAATTTTAAATTAAGTTCTTAACACAGTTTGTATCTTGCCAACTATTCAGACTTGTATGACCTGATTATGCCTGTTTTTAATAAAGGGGTGGGGGGTACAAGGTGGGACAAATCAGGATCTTGTGATAATTACTACAACACGACGCATCACTTGGTGACTCCAGCTGCCGGCTAGGACTAAGTGGACATTTAATCCGGAAAAGGAGCATATATTCCATATAAATAGCCCATCCTGCACCCTTCTGATGAAACGGGGGGTGCCGCAGCCCTGAGACACCGCATCCCTCCTGCACAGACCCGGGAGCATCCCCACTCCTCCGGCAAGGGAGCCCCGGGGAAGGGGAGCACCGGTCCCTCCGCCCTCCTTCTCCGAGCCTCCGTGCCCGTTACCCACTCCCGGAGNGGCGGCCGGAGCCCGCACTGCGCCCGGTTCCGCAGCGACGGGGCGGGGGGCCGTAAGGTTCTCCCCCCCCGGTGGGAGTAGAACCCTGCGTGGAGACACACACACACACCCCGCAAAGGGACGCGCCCCTGTCTCCGCAGGTGTTTTTTCACCGGGGTGGGAGTTTTGGGAAGGAGCCACCGGTTTCCAAACACCCCACCCTGATAGCGTCGGGACCACCCTGGTTCCCCGCTACCGAGGGACACCCTTCCAGGCCCGGGTCCGACAGCCTGCTCATCCCCACCACAGCTCTCTTGGGGCAGGGGAAGCACCTGCTCAGGTCCTTGGGGGTGGTGGTGGTAGAGGAGCGGTGGCAGGGCAGGGCAGTGGGATTTTTGCAGGTCCCCAGTGCGGGCAGGGTTCCGGAGAGCTCTGCGATCAGCTGGAGCACTGGGCTGCGGTGCCCCACGTTAGTGCTCAACCTTCTGTGCCCCTCACCCATTTCCCAAGGACAGGGGAGAGAGGAGGTGGTGTGTGGGAGGAAATACGTTCCCCTCTCCTCCAGGCAGCAGCTGCCCTCTGCCCTGTGCACAAAGCCTCCATGGACTGATGGACCAGACAGACGTGTGCTCAGCATCTCCCCTCTGGGCTGGAGCGTTGCTAAGAAACAGGATCCCCCGGGAGGCTGCGGTGCCAGCCACTGAGCCCAGCATGTCGGTAGGAAAGGATGCAGCCGCTGGGGAACCTCTGGAAAAGGGAAGGCCAATGTGGGAGATCACACAAAAGACTGTAGCAAGGCACCATGAGAAACACCCCCACACTTCACAGGGAAACCTCTGAAGTGGGGAGAAAGGGGTCAAGACCAGGAGGAAGCGCTCAGCATCAACAGGATGAGGTTAATCTGGAGAGAGGTCTCTGGAGGGTTTCAGGTCAGGAAGATCACACTGAAGAGAGACATTTCCGTTAGCAGCCCATTCCCCCTTCCTGGGGCCGCAGGGTGGGGGTGTGTGTGTCTCACTTGGCTGGTTGGGGGTGAGCAGTTGGCATGCACAAGCCGCAGGGTGGAGGCTGAGTGGGCAGCCTGGCAGAGGTGGGGGCAGAGAGTGATGAGGGCAGGGATGTGTGCACTGGGAGCTGCACACTGCAGAGGCCAAGCTGCTGCCTGGGTCGCTGCCTGGGGCATTAGCATTGAGTTGAGAAAAAGTCACTTGGCCTCTTCTGTCTTCCCTCTTTTCATGTGGGCAAGGAATTCACAGGGGATCGGAAACCCAGTGCAGGGGATGGTGAGAAAGATGGCCAGAGGCGATGCAGAACCCAGCTTCCAGGACTTTTCCAAGTGCAAGTTAGCCGGGCAGCTGTCCTAGAGACTGGACTGGGGCAATGGGGTGTCCCTGTCTGACACATACTCTGACATTTCACAGGCTGAGTACCTGCCCTTCAGTACCATGGCAGGCATTTTCCCATGTAAGTCCTTTTCATGCTTTTCATGGTAACTCACACAAGCTAAAAACTTTCTTTGCTTTTTTACGTGACCAACATTTCTACTATGTGATTTAAAATGAAAAAAAAAAAAAATCATTTTGTGAAGTTGGCAGCACCAAGGAGGCCCCAGGAGAGAACAGAAAGAAGCACAGAACATGGTAGATGGATGGTCCTGTCCCCACATCCTTTGACATTGCCTTGCTGAGCCTCCCGTGCAATTGCAGACACTGAGTTTAAAGTCTTGGGGTGCAGTGACGGAGCATGTTAGGGGATGGCTGCTCCAAGCAAGGCAGTTAATTGGGCTTTCCCAGGCCTGTGCAAGACACACATGGGTGCCCTGAGCAGTCCTTGATGGTACTGCAGGCTGGGTGTTGGTGGGTGCCACAGCCTTTTTTGGGTGCTACCTCTGAGATATTTGTGTCACTGTTTTATGCATGAAGTGGGGCAGCACAGCAGTGGCACAGCCCATCTGCCAACAAACCAAGCTGACCCCCATGCTCTGCAGGGACCCCATTCTCTTTGTAGGAGCTTGGTGAAAGGGACACTCCCTGGCATCTTTGCTACCCTCGCTCTGATGCAGGTGTACGTTGGATTATCCTCAAAGCAGAGGATCAAACCACCATTCCCTAATTCATTGAACCTTGATCCCAACTTTTGATATTTTTGATATGATCACTAGTGGTAATTTAAAACTACAGACTCCTTTAACATCAAACTGCTCCAGAGTGGTGTCCAGATAAATAAAAAAGCCTTACTCTGCTTGTAATTCTTCCCAGGTGACAGCTCCTTCCCTTCCTCATTGCCCTTTTTCTTTTGTGCTCACCACTCACATGGGCCTTTCTCTGGCTGCCCCTCTTCCCCACCCTACTGCCCTGGGAAGTATTCAGCATTTTGCAGGATGAAGGTCCTGGAAACACAGGACGCCTTGTTTGCAGAAGTCAATCATCTTGAACTGAAGCCCAGTCAGGTTAACAATTAGGTTTGAAAGTTTCTTCTAACTGGGGAGATCTTCTGAAAGACAAAAGGCTGCTCCTGGCAAAATGAAGGCAGCTAGATCAGTGTAGGAGAAATGCTTATTTTCCCTAGTTTGGTGGGAAACTGTGAATAGCAGCACTCTAGCTCAGTGCCTTCAGGAACTTCTTGCCACCTAGACTGCCTGAGAGATGGCTTTTCTGGAGTGAAAACTCAGGTAGTATGACTTGGCTTTCCCAGGGTGCAAATTCAGGTACCCCAGGCCATGCACTAAAGGCCAGAAGGTGCTGTTTGGAGGCAATTCTTCCCTTTCAAGCACTGCTGTAGATTCATGGCACAAGCATGGGAAGGTCCCAGCCTGACTGAGTGAGCAGACTTGTCCCACCCACTGGGCACATCACTGGTCCCTGGCTCCTGTGCCACACTGTCCAGCTCTGACTCAAGTTTCCAGTGTCGCCTTCTCCACAACTCCCATATCCTCTTTTCTGGTGCTTGGGACCCCAGGCAGGGAGAGCTAAAGGCAAGCGTCAGTGAGTAATGCACAGCCCTACTGAAAGGCACTGAGCAGAGCTAGCACCACCACAGCCCTGCATGCTGTGTTACCTGCTAGGAGAGCAGTCTCTGGCACATCCAATATGTGGATGGTCCAGCTGTCTCTGGAGAATTACCACTGAACATGCCAAGTCTGAGGTACTGTCCTGTTTGGACAGGTGGGATGGTCCATCCCCCAAACTGTGTTGCACAAGGAATGTACCCAGCTGTCCCCATCGCCCTCCACCTGATTTATAGAAGCTGGGCATCCAAGTTTCACCCATTTGGAAAAGGGTGCTTCAAATCTCCCCAGAAAGCGGAGAGATTCCCTCTTCCCAGAAACATGCACTGAACTGCACTTTGAGGACTCTCAGTTGCTGCCAGAGACAGCCCTGTTCTTGGGTTCCCTCCCTCTCTGCGTGACTCTAAGTATATGGCAAGTGGGGCCATTTGCCAATGTTTGTGTCTCGACAAACAGTCTGTCAGCATTTTAGTGTATGGCTTCAGCTGGGATCAGCTATGCGTTCTCTCCCCATTAAATGGCAGAGCTGTGTGCAAACACCCTGGCATCAAACCATCTGGGGCATGCTCGGGGCCAACTGCTGATCTCCCAGCAGCATGTGTCAGGCACCCTCCTGCACCATGGCAAAGGGCGACTGCAGGATTGGTACTCCCGTGCCACTGCCTGCAGAGGTAGCCAACCCCTATCCTGCCCATGGGGGTCTCCTCTGCCACCAGCCACTTCTCCCACTAGGACAGCCTACCTGGATCCCCTTTGCTCCACCCTGGCTCACAGAGGACCTGGCATGAGCAAGCTGCAGCAGATAGCAGTCCTGAATAAAACAGACTATTGAATGGTAGAAGAGGCCAGTGGAAACACTGATAACAACAAGCTGATAACACCTGCTGGTAACGCACCAGCCCTTCACTCCCACTAATGTGATAGCAAGTTGTCCTGGCCTTCATTTCACGGAACTGCTGAGCATTCACCTCCCTCCCTGGCTCACTGGGGAGCTGTGGCCTCAAGGCTGGGAACAGGGCAGACTTTCCGCTAGGGTTGCACCCTGACAGGGCACAGTCTTGCTTACACAGATGCTGTTCGAGCTCAGTGGTAAGACATCTTGGATATACAGGCTAGATTCTGTCCAGACTCAAAGGCTCTGGAGTTGATTTCTGGTGCAGAGAGTTGGGATTCAGGTACCTTTAATTTCAGCCTGACCTCTGTTATGTCCCCCAGCCTCAACAGTTTGCACTTGGGAACAGAATCTGGCTTTTTGCCCAGGGTCCCATTCTGCCTTGATGAAGTTGTTACAGAAGAGCAAACTGGAAGAGTAGGTTTGTGGGACATGATGCATCCCATATGTCATCAGATGGAGGAGACACCAGCCCCTTGCAGTAGTCAAGGGTCTTCTGAGTTAGGCCAGTGGAGCCAAAGATAGCACATCCATTTACGCCAGAGATGAGTTTGTGCCGTCAGCTGTTAGCATATTTCTCTGCCTTTCCTAGTGCACTAGTTCCTCAGCGCTGATCTGTGATGACTTTAAATGGTACCAAGATGGTCAAGTCTGAGAAGATTTCCACATCCCTGTTGGACACTGGGAAGACATGTGGGTTCCCCTAGACCAATCTTTGTACAGCACCTGGCATAGCAAGGGCCTTGTCCCTGTTACTTACCGCAAAATGAGGATACTAGCTAAGGCAAATAGTGGAGCTGGTGATTTATTTTACATTTCTGAACCTCCTCTTTCTTGGAGGAGACTGGCTGTGGTTCACCATGGAGTGGAGCAATTCAAAGCTGCAAGGACAGGTGATACTCAAAATGTCACTGGTGGTACTCAGTGGATAAGTCACCCTTTGTAAGACAGATATGAAAGCTTCTTTCTGCTACAGCCTCTCCTCCCTTGGAGTTCAAGGAAGTCAGTGATCAGCCCTGGGCACTAGCTCCACGAACGACACAGAAGGCAGCACTGCTGGCAGACCAGCCAAGCTCACCACTCCCACCACATTTGGGCTGCAAAATCTTCCAAGATGTATTCAGTAGAGCTTGGAGAAGCTGCTGCCTCCACACAAAGCTGGAGATGGAGCAAGTGACCTTCAGAGGAGTAGAGTACGTGAGTAGAAACTGATGGCCACAGACTGCAGTGGGACATATCTCCATTGTGGTTTACACCGTGGATTTGTAGGTAATGCTGCTTGAAAGCTGGTGTGACCAAGACCAGGTCTGCACTGGGTCTCAGTGGCTGGGCTGAGCTGCAGATGCGCTGGTCACACAGGCACCACTGAGAGCAAGGCACCCACCACCTTGCTGGGCAGACCACAGGCTCATGGTTGTTACTGTGGGGCATGATCTCAATCTAGAGGCAGACCTTGGTTTCATTCGGGTGGCATTGCTGGTGATGTGTTCATATACAAGCTCTATTTCTCTCCAAAATGACACATTAATGTTTCCTGAGGATACAAGGACAGAGCAGTCAGCAGCACCACAAAGACAGGCCATCAAGAACTGCAAATGACAAACATATAACTGATCAGAGTTACATCAATTATTTCACATATCCACCACTGAAGGAAATGTGTGTTGCACCTATGATTACGCACCTATCATTGAACTACAGCAAAAAATATTATCAAAACAGGAGTAAACACTGATCCAGAGCAAACACAGAGCAACCATGGCTGGCACCTCATCACAGAAGCCTGGTCTGTTTGCCACATGACAGCCTCAAGCCAGGTGCTTAACTGGGAAGTCAGTTCCTGGCTCCACACTGCCTATTGTGCCAGTGTGCCTGGCTATTGTGCCAAATAGCAGCTAGGGTTTGCCTCTGTATCTGCTGCTCTTCAGAGAGCCGCAAGCATCCCTAAAAATCCAGTTCCTGGGGCTCGCCAGGATGGCACCCAGCACATGCTGGGTCCCAGGAGGGGAAGGCAGTGCCACAAGGATGGATGGAGGCCAGGTCTGATATTGGGATGCATGAGACAGGAGCTGTCTGTCTGCCTGTCCCCCAGCATGGGCCGGCTGGGACACACCGCAGGTGACACCCAGGTGTGTCCCCTGTGGCAGTGCTCTGCTCACTGGGCTGGGACGGGGCTGCACTGGGCCTCAGCAGCTTGCGTGGAGGCTGCACGTTCATGCCTGAGCGTTCATCAGCACGACAGTCTGATCACAGCTGTGCTCCAGAGGCGATTGAGCACAAGGTGCGATGTGTTCACAGGGGGATGCATGCAGCCAGGGCATTTTCTACCCCCTGCACAGGGAGAGGAGGGACAGGAATGGGGTCGGGGGGAGGGAGAGGAGCTGCGTGAGGATAAATCAGTTTGGGATTAGAAAGTGGCACTGGCAACCTGCCATGTGACAGCCAGGCTCGCACAGCCAGAACCCCAGCTGTCAGCCTGGTGGCAGCAATTAAATGAGGTATCGATTGAGGAATTGTTGTCTGCAGGGTTTAAAGATAAGATCGATGTAGACCAAAAGGTTTAGGCTCCGTTTACTAATTAGTCAAGCACGCTTGGGAGAGAAATCTTTGGAGACACAGAGAGCTGGGCTGTGTATGGGCAGTGCTGTCGTGGTGCTGGGTTTAACCTGGCAGCCAGTCTTCACCGCTCCTGACTCTCTGGTGCCAAAGGGTGGACAGGCAGCGGGGTGCCTGTGCAAGGGATTTAAATCAGCAAGGAGGCAATCAGCTGCGGGGGGCTGGGGAGGGCATCAGCGTGGACCATTCTGCCTGCGCTAGGGCGATGAGCCGCCGCTTTTCTCCCAAGGCAGGGAAGTGGGAAAGAGGGGCTGTGCATGAACTTCTTTACTGTGAGAGTGGTAGAGCACTGGAACAGGCTGCCCAGAGAGCTGGTGGAGTCTCCTTCTCTGGAAACATTCAAAACCCGCCTGGACAAGTTCCTGTGCAACCTGCTGTAGGTAGACCCGCTCTGGCGGGGGGGGTGGACTAGATGATCTCCAGAGGTCCTTTTCCAACCCCATATGATTCTATGATTTTATGTGTCTGTGCTTGGGGAGGGGTAAACCAGGAGGAGAGATTCTCCCTTTGCATTGCAAATTGTTGGGGGGTGAATCGATCCATTTCTTGGGCTCTGGCATTAGATACAGCCTGAAGACATTTCTCTTCACACTGCTGCTTGTGCAGCAAGCCCAGAGACAGAAAGGAAACAAATGTGGCACAGACTTTGTGGCTTACGTGCTTATTCTGCCCATGCTCCATGGAGCTAAATCAGGGGAGAGCAAGGCGATGGCTTTATGCCCTCTCTGCTTTGTTCCCTGACTTCCAGACAATGTCCAAGGCGTGGTTAAACGGGCAGAACCAGGCAACGGCCTTGCCTGGATGTGGTTTGAGTGGCCTTTGAGACTGTCTCTTTGCTTGCTCTGGTGGGAGGGGGAGCAGTCTGTGGCTTCAAAATGGAGTCGCTTTTAAACCAGCCGGGAAGCTAGGCTAGGTGGTATCTCCCAGGGGACATCTCAGTGTCATCCTTGTATTAGGAGGAGGCGTCAAGGTGGCTCTCCCTTCCCAGGGCAGCCAGAGAATTCATCTCAGCTTACCAGGAAAATTCAAACCCAGCAAACAGAGAAGGGTCAGGAGCTGTCATGATGGGTCCTGTGACCCACAGCCAGCAGTGCTTCATGGCCACCGCAGCTGTGGGTCATGCATCCCCTCAGACCCACTCCCCACCACGTGATGGGACATGCCGGAGCGCTGTCAGCCGCATGACTGAATACGAGCCCCGGGGAAAAACACCCGCCAGTTTGCATTTGCTGCACAGGTCAGTCTGTCCAGTGCCTCCCAAAACAAGATGGAGGGGAGTGGAGGCCGGACGCCAAGGCCACCAAAGGAGCTGCAGCACATCCTGCTGGAAACCTTGTCCTTCATCTGGGAGTGCCCTCCCTTTGTGCAGAGCTCGGTGACCGCTATTAGCAGCTGCAACCTGACCCAGCCTGCTATAAAACACAGCGGGATGGGAGAGAGCAGCATCTGAGCAGGCTGAGAAACCGTAGTCACCAGGAGACTGAACGTGCCTCCGGGGGTGGCGGGGATGAAAGGAAGGGATGGAAGAGAAAACAGAGATCAAGGACACTGTGACGCCATGTGGCTGTTCCAGGGTGTCTCATGCTTTCGCAGCAGGGCTAGGCAGATTTACAGCTTTGTCTTGAGGGTGTGGAGCCAGCCTCCAATTACTTCACATTTAGGAGGCAGTTTCCTTTGCCTTTCCTCTTGCTCTGGCTTGTAAAGCTGCATGCCCCTTGCTGGACCAGACCCATGCCCTTGTTCTCTGTGTACAGCATCAGTGCCTGGAACAGATACTGCATCTCTGCCAGTGCAGGACAGAACCAACCAGGGTCTAAGGGATCATTGTTTTCCTGCTGTTGTTGTACAGCTCTGTGCCACTGCAGTGTCCAGAAACTGTGAATTTAACAGTCCTTCTCTATGGGAGATATGGACCAGTCAACTGGCCCAAGGCTGCCAAAGCCATAATGTTCTTCCTATGTGGATTTCACTTTCCTTATTCTCCCCTAACAGATGGACTGACCACCCTACCCATGACCTCTGGTCTGTGCTAAGAGGGAACAGGAGACCCTGTGGTTTCTGTGGGTTGCAGAGACAGTAAGCCTCCTCTAGACTCTCTGCTCCAAAAGCCATTCCAGCCCATGACACCTCCTACACATGGCTGTGATGGATGAGCAATGCAGGAGACGGCTCCCTGTCTGTCTCTCCAGACCAGCGTGGCTCAGACAGCACATCCAGGATCCTGACTTGTGATGTGGCTTTGCATGTTGGGCAGAAGATCAGAGCACTGTTTCCCAAATGTTTCCTGGAAAGGTTGCAAGAACCACCCAAGCCTGACCCACTTGTCTCCTGGGTCACTTGCCTTCCAGCATCTGCCTCTGCCAAGAGTGAGTCTGGGAGGTGGCTGATGATGGCTACCCCAGTGCCACCCTGACCCCATAAGTAGTTCTTCGGGACCCATAGCTATCTTCCAGGCCTATTGACCATGTTAAGGCACTTGAAATGTCCCCGCAAGAGAGAAGCAGATAAGGACAAACTCATCTGCAAAGGAATACAAAAGCCTCCAGAGATCAAAGTGGGTCTCCTAGCAAACATGTTGGGTCCTCTCCATACCTGATTACCCCAACTGGTCTGTTGAATCAGAGGTGCCCAGATGGTGCATGATGTAACATTTAGCTTTCCACTTGTCATCAGGCTGACATCTTCCCTTATCAGGGCCATGCTGTGGTTTAATGCCCAGCCAGGAAGAGAAGTCAGAGTTCCCAGCACGTTCCTGGCGAGTTGGATGTTGCTCACAGCCAGGAAAGCCTGATCTAGACAGATCTCCAGGAGCCACATTTATTTCTTATTTGTCTACCATGGGTGTATAAATTCAGTCTGCGCAAGCAAGGGTGTAAGTGTTTGCCTGCAGACAGGAAGGCTTGACTCTTCCAAGGTGAGGAGAAGTGGGAGGTTGGATCTGTGTGTGGGGGACAGTGTTTTTCTGCCACCTTTTTCTCCTGGCAGCCTAGTAGGGATGAGGCACATGAGGGGTGCAGGGGGGTGCCAGGCTGCCAGAGTGCACAGGAGGAACCCATGCTTCCACAGGCCATCATGACAAAGGGGCTGTTCCCACCTCTCCTCCATTTTCCTAGTGATGTGAGGCCATGATCCAGCAGCAGAGAGAACAAAGAGCAGGAGTTGGGAAATCTGGTCACAGCTCTCCCTGGGATGCTGTGAGGCAACAGGGAACTGGCAGAGAGAAACCCCAGGAGCAGGAACAAGGCAGGACTGAACTGCAGCCCATGGCAAGAGCATCAGCAGAAGCACAATACTTTCCTAGGCCTCCCCTCATGCCGAATCTCTACATGGTCATTCCTCTTTCTTTAGCAGAGACATGCAAGTCCACGGAGAGGTGAAACACCCCTGGCAGCACACAGGAGGTTTCTTGTCTGTGCTTAGGCCATGGGGAAACCTCCATCTTTTAGGCTCAAGGGGGATTTTATCAATATATATAAATACCTGAAGGGAGGGTGCAAAGAGGAGAAGCCAGGCCCAGTGACAGGACCAGAAGTAATGGATGCAAACTGAAACACAGGAGGTTCCCTCTGAACATCTGGAAACACTTTTTCACTGTAAGGGTGACCAAGCACTGGCACGGGTTGTCCAGGGAGGTTGTGGAGTCGCTATCCTTGGAAATATTCAAGACCCATCTGGACATGGACCTGGGCAACTGGCTCTGAGTGGCCCTGCCTGAGCAGAGGAGCCAGACCGTATGACCTCCAGAGATCCCCGCCAACCTTAAGCAGTCTGTGATGCTGTGATCTTCCTGAAGGCTGCATTTCCAGATCCTGGTTCTTCTTTCCAAGTCAAAGCCATAGCTTCTTTTAGCTCCCTCCTACTGACTTGCCCAGCTTGGTGGCTGTCACAAATGCCAAACTGATCTCCATCCATTCATGCCTGTGTGAGGTCAGGCAGACACAGTTCGCTCTCGCAGGCAGGGGACGTTGTTTTCCTGATCAGCTGCAGCCCTGGGAAAGCAGCAGACTCTGTGTGTTGGCCTTCAATGCTGGAAACTTCACCTACTCCCTCTATGCCAGGAGCTCCCAGACAGGCCATGAGCTGGCCTCAGCCCCTCCAGCACTGGTATTGACGTGGGCCTAGCGAAGGATGTATTAGAGACGGACTCTGCGCAGAAAGCAGGGCTGCCCCAGGGAGACCATCCCACGCTGGGCTGCTCCTGCCGCTTGGGCTTCCTCCTGCCCAGACTTCCCTTCTTCAAATCCAGGTCACTGCCTCTTGCCCTCCCATCGTCAGAAATGGTGAATAATTCACTCCATTTATGTCATTACCTTGAAGGTATTTATAGTGCATGATCAATGCCCCTAGAGAATTCCCTCTCCTGAACTCCATAAATCGCATTGTCTCAGTCTCTCCCTCACACTTGCCTGTGCTAATTGCTGCATCGTGTTTGCTGACCTCTTGCATTTTGTTTGGTTTCTTCCATCCTTAGACTTTGGGCACAAATGCTCTCTCCATTTCTCCCCAGGCTCTCCACTGGGGTCCTACATCTTTGTGGGCAACCTGATCCATGGGTACAGGGACACAGCAGGTATTGTGACACTGCAGGGTCAGCTCTCTGCTTGCTGTGCATTAAATATGTTCTTGGTCATGGGCATATCCCACGTGGAGGAGAAGCTCAGCTGGAACAGGAGGACATATTTCTTTGCAAAGCAAGGGCAGCTGGAGCATGTGGTGAACTGATGATACATGTGCAAAGTCTGAATGGGTCATTGCTAACTCCAGCTCTGCCCCTACAGATTTTGAGGACAGGAGGGACCTAAGGTGATGTATGGCTTAGCATGAGGATAGATTTCTCCCAGCAGTTTCTGTTTTGTGCCATGCTACTCTACAGGTGCATGCACTATAGAGCTGCCTGACCTTCCAGTAGGAACCACCCATCCTGCATGCCCATGGCAGATCTCCCTCAGAAAAAGGCCCACTATGGTGCCCCAGACTCCCAGGGCCTGCTGCCAGTTGTTCCAGAGGAACATATAGCTTTGAGCCATCCGCCATGGCTCAGGAAACACCACGGCACTGCAAATCACCTCTTACGAGAAGCCTGGGCTCAGTGATGCCTCCCTGCCCTGGAGATAAGCACCACAATCTAAGCTTGTGGTGTTTCCCTGGTCAATGCTAGACAGCCCATAGGGCACTGAAACAGGACACAAAGGTACCAGGCACGTAGTAGTATTATGCCTGGTGTCCTCAGTAATCCAGTTAGTCCTTGTCAGTCATATTAAGTCTTTTTTTCTGTATCCTTGGCCCTCACCACCACTGGTCTCTCATGGCAGGGAGTCCCATGGATTAGACTTTCAGGAAACTGCCTGCTCCTCCCCAGCTCAATGTTAATGTGGTTATTTTCAGAATTGCTCAGGGTCACTTCACCCCTCCCTTCTGAGGGAGGATCACAAGCTGAGCTGTGCGGAGCCTGGCAGGTCTGAACACTGCTGGTGGGGCAGGACCAAAGCTAGCCTCAACTGGACTCCCATTGGGGCACCTACTGGTCCCCACAGGGCGCCAGGTGCAGTCATGGGGGCCCAAGGGAGGCTCTGTTACCCCCAGGGCCACTGAAACTGGAGAAGAGCTTTGCCATGGGCTGGGTATGCTTTGTCTGCACTGCACAGGAGACAAAGCTCAGATCAGGGGAAGATGGGTCCTGGAGCAGGTCAGGGTTGACACAACTCCCTGGACCCACAGCGCAGGCTGAGCTCAATCTCCCTCTGCTCAGACAGGCACCTTGCTCGCACCAGCTGGATGAGCATCCTGGGGAGCTGCTCTCCTGGAGACAGTGTGCATGAGTGATGTTAGTCCAATGCTGCCATGCCCCCTTCTCAGAGGTGACCCCACCAGGCACTGACTGTCTTGCTGCAGAGAGTGGGGAGCACCGCCAAGTGTCATCGCCCAGGCCAGACAGCCAGCTCTGCTCTGCACCGCTTTCCAGGGACCAGGGATGGGGTGAGGCAGGCTGTACTGCTGTGTAGATGCTAAACTAGGCCAGCATATGGTGCTGTAGGTCCATGGTATAGCTTGCAAGACATCATACTGACCCGGGCTACCGGAATTACTAGAAGTCAGACCAGTAACACTGGGGAAGGCTGTGGGGGCTGTCTCCAATTTGCTTGTTTTTGTGGGAGGGCAGATGTTTAAATCCTAAAAAGTCCTGCCCCCAAACCCTACTAAGCAGAGGATGAAATGTGTTTCTGTGATAATGCTGCTGTGCTTGGGAGCCCATCCTGGCTATCTGAGCTGGGCTGTGCATCTCCAGACTGCATCTCCCATGGGGTGCTGGTGGTGAAAAGCCAGTGCACCTAGTTTGTGCCTGCCTGCCCGGACTGCAGGAGATGATGTGGGCGCAGGCCAGTGGGAGAGGAGATGGGTGCAGTGAGAAATCTCACTTCCCATGAGGTGCTGTGCAGCGTTTCCTGGCTGTTTCTAGTTTTAGAGGATTTTTTCCCAAGGAGAAAAAAGAGTCCCATTTTCCCAGGGACAGCATGCAGTGTTTGCTTCATTCCACGAATCTACTGAAAAAGAGTTTTGCTGAGCAGTTTTCAGCCAGTCACACCCAGAGGACCACTGTACCGTGCTGTCATGGGGGAAACCTGCTACCTGCCCTCATTTCAGCTGCAGCGATGGACAAATTCTCCTACTACTGCCATTTATATCCTACCCCACAAATAGAGATCTTGACAAAAAACTCATCTGACCCCTGTCAACACCCCCTCTGCTTTTAGGGGTGCCCAAGGACACAGCATCATTGCTTCTGGAGCATTGGAGAAGCTTGTGTGCCTCAGGGATTGTGATGGCTCCGAGGTGGCTGAGTGAAGGGACCAGCTGCTGGAGGCAGTAATAAGACCCGGCTCCACGCCCCCACAGCTTGATGGCCAGCATGAAAGGAGGTGCCGAGAAGCCGGGAGCCCTTGCCCATGCTGGGTCCTCAGGGTACAGCCAGGCATCACACACACTCTGGCACCACCAGAGAGCTTCCCAGGGCAGGGGGCTGCCAGAGCCACCTCTCACATTGCGCTCATGCTGGACGAGGGTCTCACCCCAAATGCGGGTCTCACCCCAGGCAGGGGTGAGACCTCACCAGCCCCGGGCCAATGCAATGCATCAGCACAGTGCAAGCCCAACCAAACCACCCCTCCTTCCTTTCCTTCCTCCCTTCCATGGTCCACTGGCTTCCCAGCTCACAGCCCTTCCTCCCAGCATCGAGGGGGACTGCTGTGAGATTAACCCCATGCTCTCCGCAGCTTCGCTGTTATTACAACCCTCCAAGCAGGAAGAGAGCAGGAGATGGGTGTTGCATGAGGGTCAGCCTCTTCCAGTGACTTCAGCATCGGGGTGACACCTCGGGCTGCAGGGACAGCTCTAGAGCCCCTCTGCACTCTGCTGTCTCCTCTCCAACAGCTCTCTCCTTGATGCCCTGGTCCCAGGACTGCTCCTTGGGCTCAGGGACAGCTGGAAGCAGTGGCTCCTCTCCTGGAAAGGCTGCTCCCTGCACCCTGGGCAGACGGTGCACCAGAGGCAGCCAAAGCCCTGGCAGCTCGGCTCCATGGGGTCCTCAGCACCACATGGAGTGCTTTACGCCTGTGGCTGGAGCTTTCAACGTTTCCCCATCAACAGTGCAAGCGCCACGCTTAATGTCGTCCTTTGTGTTTCTCAGGCAGGAAGAGCTGTGTGTACAAATAATTAAAGGGAAGAATCGGAGTGATTAGGGCAGATGATTATTGTCAAATTATGATTTATCTCAGAGGGAAATTAGTATCTCCCCTCCCCCAAAGGTCTCAGCCTAGCACAGTGAATGGGCACTCATTTTTTGATTAATAGATGCCTTTAGAAGGTCACCTACATCCATTGCAGATTAACTCAGTGGGAAAAGTTCTTTCAGTAATTCAAGCTGTTGTTCTCACAAGCTGTCAGCTAGCTGCAAATCGGGAAGGTCCATCCGTTACAGGGCTGCTGGGTTGGAGGGGATCTTTCTTTCCTCCGGACACATAGGCGTGATATATGATGCACAGAGACATGGATGACCGAGAAAACGAGCTGTGGAAAGAAAACAAAAACAGCAGTAAGGGAAGCAAGGAAGCTCAGCAGGCAGAGAGCTGGCTCAGGCAGCATGGGGCCTGGGACTGGAGGGGCAGAGCTCAGCTTGTGGCTGATGCGGGAGCAGTGGTCCTAGAGCTGGTCTGCTCAGCATGGTGGAGGAAGGGTTTAGATTTCCTCCTTTTGCAACCATCATGGGCTCCTCCTGCTGTGGAGACAGTAACCCATCTTGTGTTTGCTTCATCCATGCCTGTATTTGGACATGTCCATGTAGGTACTGGGCAGGCAGAAGCCAGCATTCTACATGATCTGGCAATCTCCCGTGCATTTCTGGCAAAGATCCCTCAGCGTCATGGCTTGACTCTTCCACACTGTGGACACCTCCCAGTTGGCTGGTGAGGAGGAACAACCACATCAGGGTTTAACTGCCAATCAGGCATCTTCTTGGGGAAGGCAGGAGGTGTGGCAAACAGGACCAGCAGAGCTGGGCTGATAGGCTGGGACTTGCACCACTGTGAAGAGAACAGTACAACAGCATCAGTCCACAAACTTGCAAGCAGTGTTAGAAATGCTCATGGCAGTAAAAGCTACTCTTCATATTGACCTTCTATAGATGCTCTATTTCTTTTTGAGCTCCATAACCACTGTGCCTAAGAAACGCTACAGGTGGGACTGCTCCCCTCATGTGTCCATCCCCGCATGGAAACATGCAGATGATCTCACTGAGATGATGTCATACATGGTGACTTTTTGCCATTAGGTTCTGAACACAGACCGAGGCCCACCATCTCTAATTGTGCTGGGAATGATGTGATGATGACATACCTCCTGCCACAATGCTGGGTGCACACCTACCCATTTTTAACTTGCATGCATTCAAGGCGATGGGAGAGCCCAGGTATCCTGCATGTTAAGGTGGACAACAAAGAGATGAAGAAGACTCTATTGCCCGATAAAAAACCATGATGATTGTGTTTAGCTTTCTTTTCAAAAATAAATGATATTTCAGCACAGTCATCAAAAATTCCCACTAACAAATGTTTCTTTTGCATCCATCTAGCCTTCATCATAAATCTATGCATGAGGCATTAATAATATTTTCAGCAACAGATTGATTGACTAGAACATAGCTTGGTTGTCTCTAAACACTAAGGGGTTCTCAACTGATTTATCGCTTACTGAAGTCTGCACATATTTATATATGTACCATATTCCTTGTTATATATGTACCCCTCCTTTACCCAAGCTTTCTCCAGCAGATCCATCATGGTGGTGTCATTGGCTACTGTAGACTTGGACATCTTGTTGCAGATCTATAATAGAGGGTTTGCTGGCACTGTATAGAGTCGGCATATTTTTGATAAATGAGTTCTAAGGCCAGAAGTAAGAGTTAGATCAGTGTGATTGGTGGAGTCCAGAGGGTCCTGTCCAGTTCCCTCTGCACAATGTCCAGTAACATGTTAGAGGCATCAAGAGGTTGCTGGTTTGGCTTATTTTAATGCAAGGTGTTGGATATTCTTGGAGGCTTGCTGGTATGTGAGAATCTTGCTTTGATGTATTCATATTTTAGTTAGTTTAAGACTTGCTGGGAAGAGCTTAAGCCTGTGGGTGACACTCTTCAGAGGGATTTAGGCTGGAGAAGAAATAAAACCATCTCCTGATGTTGTTTTCTAAAGCTGTCTCCATCTAGATTTTGAGGGATTGGCCACAGAGTACATCTTCTCTGAAGCCAAGAGGTAACTCTGGAGTTGGTCCCTATATCTATCGCACTCTCAGGACAGGACACATCAAAATGGAAGAGGAAAGAGAAGCAGGACAGTGCTGTACCACAGCAACAGCCAGTTTACTTTGTGTAGCCAGATTCCCTGCCTCGGATCTCCGTGACAGCATCGGTCATCAGGGGGCTTAAGAAAGTCTGTGGCAGTGACAGAGACAGAAACTCCTACCTTCAGCACATCCTGCAGTCTGATTTTGGCTTTGTGTGGAAAGAGTACTGGTGAGCTGATGAGAGGAGAGGCTTTCAACAGTGGCTGCCCTGAGAGCTGAGCACCAGCTGGAAGGGACACTGTTTGACATGGGCACAGGATCCTCAAGACACTGTGTCTCTACCCACAGGACGAAGAGGCTGCTGAAGGAGAGATCAGGTTAAGTATTTTATTTTTGCCCCTTTAACATCCTTTGCTTCCTTGGTAGTTGCTGGGGGGACCTGCTGGTGTACTGCTGTGCCCAGCTCTGGTGGGGAAGAATACGCTTGTGTATGTACCATTATAGTGATCACTGGTGTGATTGACTGGCTGTCTAATGGGTTGTTACAGCACTGCAGAGTCTGTCTTGCTCTACAGGTTAACGGTGAGGAGCTGGGGAGATGAAGCAACACTCCTCTAAATTGGGCTGTGCATTGGGAGCAGCAAGAAGGATCTCAAAAAAACACCCTACCCTGTGCAAAAATTTCTTTTATGGTCTTTCACAAGGGAAGCCACAAACAAACAGATGAGATGCCAGGAGTCAAAAGGGAGTTTTCAGGTGGGTTTTTTTTTTTTATTTCTTTAGATGGCCTGAGATGTCCAAAGCAGGTTTACTGCTTCTGGAGCTTGTGTAAGTGCAAATATGCCCAACCTTTGCCTTGCTGTCCTTTCCATGCTGCAAGGAAGTCAACGACTTGGGGCCTTTGCATGTGACGTTAAGGTCTACAGCAAAGTGACACATCTCTGCAGAAGTCCCTTGCTGGTTTATCCCCCCTGCAGATCTGATGCATCTATTTAAGAAACACAAACATTCCTCACCAGGTATATAAATCTGCTATCCCAGATACTTGATATGAATCATGAATTCTTGCTATCTATTTCTAATGTGCACGCATGTCCTACACAGATTCATGGATGTCACCAAGACAAAAGCTCCTGGCTGGGTTTCTGTGCCCTTGGCTACAAAATAATCTCTCCTCGCAGCAGATGTATTGTCACAGTGTGACTGGCTCATGGCATCAGTTGCTGTGCTAAAACACAGCACAATGCCCCAGCAGATCCAGGGACAGGAGGCCTCAGCACTGTGGACCTTTTTCCCTTCCCTTCCCTTCCCTTCCCTTCCCNCTTCCCTTCCCTTCCCTTCCCTTCGTCTTCACACAGAGTCCCACCACCCAGCAGAGACAACCTGGAAGATACAAGCTGGTGCAGCCCTTGCCCCAGGTGACCAAACCCACAAACCACACTGAGGGAGGGATGGATGATCTCCCTCCCTTGTGATGGGAAGGATGTGGATGCTGGAGGACAGAGGAGTTTTGGCTGCAGGATCACTTTGGAAGAACAGCCCCCTGAAATCCCTTCAGCAGTGTACGGCCAAGGGTAGTCTTCCCTGAAGAAGGCAGGAGGGATGACGGAGGACCCTGTGCTGAGCCTGGAAGCAGCCTGCCTCTGGGTGGTCCCTGGAGGGACATGAAGGACCACGCAGCTCCCACCGCCGATGCCATGTGTGGCAGGAGCACACTTGCCGTTTGTTCTGGCTTTCAAAACAACAGGCTTTTGATTCCCTTGGTAGAGCTCATCTGCGCTTCTTTCTGGCCTCCTCCTTTCTCTGTGCCAACCACGTGCCCCCCAGTCCGTGAGCTCTGCTGTCATTGTTGGCTGCTGGTTCCACTGGCCTCAGCTTATTGCATCTGTTTTGATTTGCGGGGTCTTGCATTCAGCCATCCGTTCAACTTTTATTGTACGTTTCTAAGCGTCAGCTCCGGGTGGTCATCGTCGGCTCCTTTCACTCAAGCCTGTGCACCAGCTGCATATTAATTGCTCTCCTTTCTCCTCTCACTTGCTCCCTCCCTGTCTCACCGCATGACATTTGTGGTTTGCAAACTTTGTGCGAACGCATTGCGATCCAAGCCGGGCTCTTCTCTGGGTGAAGGTGTGAGGAGGGCTTGGCACAACACCTCTTGCAGAGAGACTGAGGAGCTGAGGATTGCACCAGAGGTAAATCTGTCCCCTCTCCTGCAAATCTGCACTGGAAAAGCCTTCTCCATTCGCTCTGTCCGCCCGCCGTTCAGTGGCAGATTACCGACCATTGTCTACTGCCTGATGCTTTATCTAGTCTAACTTATGTCCTGGGCTCTGATTCTCTCTGGCTGATCATTGCCATGCCAAGTCAATTCCAGCTTCTAGACAGTGTCCCTGATGCGAAGTCTGAGGTTCCCTTTCCCTGGTGCCCCTCTAGTACTGCCTATTGCCTAATGCCAAGTAGAATTTCACTTCTCAGTATGAGTAGTTGTATTGAGGGGGAAAAAAATAACTGTTCATGCTTACATGTGTGAATGGGTTCCTTCCACCTGGCCTTGTGCTGCTCCCCTGGGCTACAGTCCTTGCTACATTGCTTTGGAGACCGGGCTGTCTTGAATCATGAGTCTGCCCAGGCTCTGAATTATTGTGTTGCTTAATGACTGATGATAATGTCTCTGTATGTAAGCTTGTAGCCTGGCTATCCATCTTTAAATTTCAAAATCTTTCCTCCTCAGCCATTACCTCCACCCCCATAATCATTCCTGTTGCTCTTCTCTGAATTCCATCTCATTTGTCCTTGTTTGAAGGCAGAGCACAATCAAACCAGCTGGTCTGGGAGCCTGTGTAGGGGCTGCACCTCCACTCCTTGGCCCTGAGATGGTCTGATGTCAAGAAGGTTCATTGACCTGGGTGGATCTGGGCTGCTGTCCAACAGCCCATCCAGCTGTGGTAACCTCATCTGACCTGGGAAGAAAGGTATTTCTCCAAAACTTTATGAGGCCAGAGGCTGTAGGCTAAGAAATTATTCCAGCATTTAACCTCCCTTTGCCTGTATGTGTTCACCTTCCCCCAAAAAAATCATTGCACATAAATGGCTCAGTGTTTTTCCAAGGTCTGCCTGCTCCCAGGAGCCCTTAGCAGAGGATGCTACACCTCAGTTCAGTGAAACAGATAATGGCACAGTCTGCCAGACTGACATGTGAAATAAAACCTGCAAGGGAGCCAGTCTCTTGGGAGGTCTCTAGTCCAGCCTCCTGCTTGAAGCAGGATGGCTGTCAGTCAGATGTGGCTTTGTTTGGCCAAGTCTTGAAAACCCCGCATGTCTGTGACCTGACCCAGGGCTGCACCACCCACCTGAGGAAGAAATGTTTTCTAATGTCCAATCTGAAGATTCCATCCATAGCCATTGCCTCTTGCTATCTCATCCACTGCTACTGAGACCTTGTGGGTCAATCACACTGGCCTGTGCTCTAGGGAAATAATTTTCTGTCTTAAGGTGAAATAAAGATAGACTGACTCCCCAGCACATAAAGAAATGCCTCCTTCCACCCATATCTAACTCCGTTATGTGTTTGAGCCATCTGGGATCTCAGCCTGAGCAAATACCTGCTGCTGCAACATCAAAACTCTTCCAGCTGCAGGTAAGTTGGAGGTCTTGCTTAGCAGCTGCACTTGGTTTTAACAATTTCTTCCCAGATACAGATAAACTGGGCAGGACTCAAGTGGCCCTGCCATACTGTCAGGTCCTGCCAGGAACAATCTGCTTAACACTGCCTGTTGGATCCTCTCCTCTTCAATGTTTGAGCGTATCTTATTTCTGCAGTCAGGGCATGACTCCTGATTGTCTGGTTGGTGAGACTGTCAGTGCAGGTTTTTTCCAAAGCTCATAGTAAGACTCTATTGAAACCTTTCTCCTGATGGGACACTGACACATGAAGACTGATACCTTTGCCAACTTCTTCCTTTCCATCACTGTATGGTATAGTCCTGTAGAGGTGAGAAACTAGTCAATCAGCCACAAGTAAAACAAAGGACAGCGGCCACAAGTTCTGCTTGAGATGTTCTAGTTGGAAAATATCTTCTCCATATGGGTGTTTCTTCCCCAGAACAGGTCACCAGAGAAGTGGTGCTGTCAAGAAGCAGTTGGAACAAACCACAGCTAACCTGGCATAGCATTGGTCAGCTCTGAGCGGATTGGACTAGAAATCTTCAGAGGTCCCTTCCCATCAACATTTCTTTGTGTCTGTGATGGTTGTGGGTGAATAAGCCCTGTTTTCCCTTTTGTTCAGTAACAAAACTTGGGTGCATCCTTTTCCATTATTATCTCATTGACTTGTTCCACTCTTTGATTTCAGCTCTTGCAGAAACCTCGTTTGTGCAAAACACAAGATGTAGGAATTACATAGATAAATCACAGAGCAATTGATTTACCCTGATTTGGGCATGTGTCAGTCAACTTGAAAATGTGTGAGGATCTCTCAACACTGGGCCCCACAAATGCACTGGTCCTTCAGTCAGACCAAGCTTGACCTGGTAAGGGTGTTGGAGCATTTCTGGATGTCAAGGGTAGAAATACTTCAAGAAGTCTTAAGCCACTGGATTTGCTCAACAGATACTTTTGAGTGAAGTATGGCCCCATGGCCAGATCAGGGATCAAAACAACATGGGACAGCTCATGGAGGCAAAGGGGAACTAGTCCACCCCACACACCACAAAGCCGGGGTTATCCCAGTTACCTCCTCACACCCAATAACTCCTTACCTAAATCACAACTTGATGTCTGACCTCCATTTACAGCCAGAGAAACAGCCACTAAGTGTTTTCTTCTACCTGGGACAAACTAGGCTCCAAGATTAGAGATCTCCTTTCCTTATCAAGGAGATCAGATGAGTCACTTAGGCAACAAACTTTTAGTTTTCTAAAGTCAGGAACACCCAGCTGTTGGGAAGGAGTAAGGTGTGATCCTTCTCTGACCATGACATTGCCCACCGGAGAATGGGTAGATTTGGATGAGCAGATGGTGGATACTTTCTTCTTCCAGCTTCCCTGGGAACTCTGGTTGTATTATATCAAAGATGAGTAGTCGTGCACAGCATTCCAAATCCACCTTCCATCCAACAGTCCCTTTGTGGTGTCCCGTCTCCTCTACTGACAGTTCATAGATTCATAGATTCATAGATTCATAGATT